>JABSTT010001673.1:0-44238 GCA_013339685.2 Hyalomma asiaticum | reverse complement strand
ACGCAGCAACTGTGGGAGACCCGACGCAGCCACTTGTCTCCATTTGTCGGTTGCCCGCGATGACTCAGCGCCTTGTATGGTTAGAGACTACGAAGCCTGGGCGGCGGTTCCGTAGAGGTTGCGAGTTGGGGAAAGGGCGACGTGGGTACTCCCACGAGAACGGTTTGTCCCGAAACAGAGCTCGGGCCCCACGTTGTCGTGCCATTGTGGGCTCAGGGCCGTGAATTCAGAGCCTCTGGCCAGCTGAGGTTCCCAGAGATGGGCACGAGAGCCATTGCAACACGTCCTTTACTGTCCGAAGCCCAACGCTGATTGCCCGGCTGCTGCTCCACACACTCAGCGACAAGCCAGCGGTGCGTGGCACGAGCTAGCGTTGATGATGATGATGAGAGACGATGGAGGCATGCAGCCGAATTCCCATAATATATATATATATATATATATATATATATATATATATATATATATATATATATATATATATATGTGTGTGTGTGTGTGTGTGTGTGTGTGTGTGTGTGCGTGCGTGTTGAAAATTTCATGGAGATCTGTGGGCATGGAAAGATTGCAGAAGTTGCCCTTTAACCCGAGAAAAGAATGTGTAGGGACATTTTATGTTTCTCAGGAATCTGCATGGACGTTCTTGCAGCATTGTGCTGGAAGCAGACGGATGCCGATTTTCTCTTTTGCAACCCTTACTCCAACTTGCGGGTTTATGAGAAATGATTTGGAATATTCAGAGTCCGTGTACTTTGATCTTGTCACTTCATTTGTCCTTGCACCATAAGTCACTTGCCTGCTGGTAGTGGGCATCATCCACCTCATAAAGGTGTCATTCCACGGCATGAACCCTGGACCACAATGTATTTATTGCCAACTAGGAAGGTTCTCTTAGTGGCGAGTCCTTATGTCGGTTTTTTCGTCACTTTATGCTGCGGAGGTGCAAAGGGAAGCTTTTTTTTCCTTTCATGAAAATTAGTGGCAGTACTGCTGCTGCAGTTCACTTGCATTGATATTGATATTGAAAGTGGTGGTTGATATTACTAGCACCACTCGCTTAGTTCTCTGCTTTACTTTATTATGGGATATATTACAACTGTTCTTCCATTGCCATATGACTACATATAGCGATGTTTGGTACACGTAAGTTTGATTGTTTAAGAATCTTAATGCTTTTCCTTTTGCGTGTCCAGAACATTAAGTCTCCACAGTGGGAAAGAGTTAGTAGCAACATTAATGCATGGTGTTGTTACCTTTTTTGCTCAGTTTTGCACTGCTTTTCTCTAATCTCACCCTATTGGCTGTTTCACTTTCGAACCCATCATTTTGCCTCCCCTTCCCAATTTTTAAATCTTGGCCTATTTAAGGAGTTCATGCCAAAACCTGCATTTGTGGTGCTTTTGCTCTGCGTTATCTCTTGATTTTTGTCAGCAAAAACTGAGTGCATATAGCTTGTGTCATTGTTTTGTTTGCGCAACATTCTTCGCAAAATAAAGTGGGAGAACTTGTGAACATCACTAAGTACTGCATGCAAGAAAGTCCAAGCATTGCCACCTTGTACCCTAGGAAAATATGCGACAAGGCCTTGAAAGCTTTAAGTACCCGTTAATGTCTGTGACTGAAGCCTCTTTGAGCCCTGCGAGCATACATGTGCATGCATGCCTACTTGGCTCTGGATGAATGAAACTGGCCTGTAGAACAGGGCAGTTGCTAGAAGACAAGGTGTTGTGACCACGGCCCGGGTGGGACCTCCTGCCTGTCCCACTAGCACGCAGGAAAAACCAAAAAAGTCTCTGTAGAGCTTTTACAGGGAGAAGTATACACACTGTACATGGGGTTCCTTCCCAGGCGCAGTCAATGTCATTGAACACCTTCTGAATCGAGATTCAGTGGTCCTTAGTTGCCACGGACCTCTTCAGCAGTACTGTGGTGAGAAGATGCAAATTGCTAGCTGCCGTCCTTCTTACGAGGGTGTCAAACGGAAAACAATATGGATTTGGGTTAGGGTTCAGATTGAGCACGCACCATTTCGCTCTGGCTCAGTTATGGTTTGTAGGAATCAATTTTTGGACTGGTCCACGAACCAGTTCACAACCTTAACCAGTTCACGAACTGGCTCGGTGTAGTAAACTTCATATTTTATTCTGACGGCAGCATGGCTCAAGTGATGAAAGTTCATCTAGGCACTTCTGGCTTCGGCATATAAGATACACAGGAGAGCTGCCGTGCCACTTCTTCGCGCACGTATTCTTTGATCTGCGACAGCAGCGTACTGTGGTCTCCATCGATAGTTAAGGCGTTGAGGTCGTCCGTCGTGGTAGGCCGCCGAACTAAGGCGTGCTGTTTACGCAGCTCGTCGAAGCTCTGGCAAGATCGTAAGCTCAGCCACGGTCCGTGGGTCCTTTGCCAGCAGCATTTGAAAGGCATCGTCGTCAATGCCTTTCAAGATGTGCTTAGTCTTCTCTTGCTCGGTCATTGATGGATTCTGACGCTTACAGAGATCGATGACGTCCTCGATGTAGCTGGTAAATGTTTCCCCCTGCTGCTGTGCTCGTGCACGGAGGCGCTGTTCGGCGCGTAGCTTGCGCACGGCGGGGCGGTCGAACACCTCTGCAAAGTGCTTCTTAAACGCACTCCATGTAGCGAAGTCGGACTCGTGGTTGTGGTACCATAACTTGCTACGTCTTTTAAATAGAACGGCACATTTTGCAGTTTAGATGGGTCGTCCCACTTATTGTGGCCGCTCACCTTCTCGAACGTCGCCAGCCAATCTTCCACATCGTAGTCATCGGTACCGCTGAAAAAGGGCGGGTCGTGCTGCCGCAGCGCGCCGGTTACGATGACATGAGGAGGTTGGGGGGCTGCTGGCTGGGCGGGTTCGTCTGCCATTGTCGGGATAGCGGGCAGCGTCCGACTTTGTAGTTCCAGGTTTGCAGACCCAGCACCTACACAACTTTGGAAGGGGGTTTATTGGCTTTAGACAGCGGATGGACAGGCGGTGCGACGATGGCAGCAGCCGTAGTTCTGGGCAGCGTCGTCAGCTCGAGATCAGTGCTCGTGCCTCTTCCTCAGGCCGTGTCCCACTGCAATGCGTGCGTTCGTGCTTCCCCACTACAATAACTATGATTCACGCATACAAAATGAAAAAAAAAGAAACACTAGAAATTGTAAGGCCGCTGAACAATGGCAAGGAGTTGAAGCTCTTATGACCTGGCCCTAAAGAACTGTATTTTGTAATTTTTCAATTAATTCCACTTTTGTTTCTAATCCTATGCTGCAACACACACATGGCACTTGCGCAAGTTATTTTTTTCAAACTGTGTAAAGGCCTGCTAACACATTGGAAGCAGCTAGCAATGTTTTCATATAAGTCAGCGAAACTTGGAGCAAATAGCTAGAGCAAGCATGAGAAACAGGGCCATGTCATGGGCACTGCGTTACATGGCAAGCCTTTGCACAACTGCCATAGATTCATCCTTCAGCACTCTCTGTCACACTTCTTTCTTTCTGTTGCTAGTTATAAAGGAATCGAGTAAAACAGCAGAAATTTATATCAGTCTAGAGGGACTAAGTTATTGAGCGTGCCAGAAGAAAAATAATTGTGCAATATCCAGTACAGTGAAATCAAATGAAATGTTACATAGTGTCTGATGGCCACAAAACAAGCGCCCTGCATAATTTGATATGTGTGCACCATACCAGCAATGCATCCTGAGATTCATCTTAAAGTTAGTAAAAAAAAGGCGCAGTTATGCGGCACACATGCATCTATTCTGAAATACATCTTGTTGAGGAGACTGTCAGTTATGGGTGAATACAAGCACGTGGGTAGTAGTGACAAAATAATTAGGTTTCTCTAAATTGAAACAGAGAATTCGTCAATTGCACAAAGGGGATAATTGCTTTCTCCCAAGATTCTTAAAAGCTGTCAGCGCGGAGTTACACAAGAAACCAACACAGATCTGAGACTGTTGGCAGGCCTCGTTTATTAGTGCATACACATTCAGTGGTTGCTGGTGTAAACATCACAGTTTGCACTAAGTATCTTTTCGCAGGTTCATTACAAAATGGTTTTCTTTAGCTATGCACACTCTCAGCTTGTGTATGTTTTCGTGCTCCACTCCAGTACGCCGAAATGCATTAAATTTCACATGCTATTCAGAAGACAAAGGATAAATAACTATGATCTTCTTAAAGAAAGAACGCTGGTTTCTGTAGCTCTGGTAGGTATCGTGGCCCTGAGTCATGGGGAAAAGGGAATGGAAGAATACACGGGTGAGACGTGCCGCATTGGGGCTCTGGAGGTTTTGACCACCCAGGGTTATTTACCATGTACTGGCATTGCATAATGCACTGCCTTTAGCATTTTGCCATTTTGCCTTTAGTGGTGCCATTAAAGCACCACTAGACCACCGCAGTTGAAAAAGAAGGTACAATTGTAACAAGACGATGTGTCAAATTACCAATAAAGGCCATCAGAGAGAAAGGCCAGGTGCCCTAAAATGTCTTATGCAAAGGTCACCCAGTTGGAACAATGGTAATTGGTTGCCCCCTTAGCACATTGTTAGCAAACACTGGTTAAATGGGATACATATTTGTGTAAACTCCACTTCCACAGCAGTTTAACTGAAGTGGCCACATAGGATAAGAAAAGCTGACGAATAGGCGAAATGTTGATTCTGCTGTACAATGAAGAAATTATGATCCGTCAGGCTGCCTGACGGATCAAGTTAAAGACAATCGAGGCAAAGGGAACCTGAATTTACAAAAATGGTATGGTACGCTATTCTTGAGGTGTTTAAGGCAGGAGACATGCCCCTTGTATTTTTCTCTGTTTTCATGCACTTAAATTTGCTTAAATAATATAATTACTTTTTGGTGAAATAGGCTCTGAATTCGTAGTTTGACGGGTGGTGAGACTCTTTCAACATGTCTGTTTCAATGTGTTATGGTTGTTTCTCATTTCAGCTAATAAGTTCTCAAGTTTTTTTTTCGGAGCATCATGTGTGTTGACATCAAGCAAGAGCCAAGTAGCACTCCACCCAAGCCACCTCCTGTAAGTGAAGCACATTTTTGTGTTTTAAGCTTTCTCCTTCAGTCACCTTTGGATTCACAAGAGACATTTATTGGCACTACAAGATGTTACTTAGCCGCGAAAGCACATGGACACAAAGAAAGGAGCAGTCCAATTCACGTTTAAAATAGTGTAGTCACATTTCCTGTGCATAACCTGAGTAAGCTCGACAGATCCTAGGCAAAGTTAAAACAAGTGGACTCCCACGGCAATGTGTGAGACTGGGCTGTTTGGTATTTCGCATTCGTTGGACCAGTGCAACGACAGATGCAGCACGCATCTGTCATTGCACTGGTCAGATCACTGTGAATTTCCACTGCATGTGCTTCGTTCTCACATCAAACAGAGACGTTCATGC
Source organism: Hyalomma asiaticum (assembly GCA_013339685.2). NCBI lineage: Eukaryota > Metazoa > Arthropoda > Arachnida > Ixodida > Ixodidae > Hyalomma > Hyalomma asiaticum. The sequence goes on along the minus strand of JABSTT010001673.1, from coordinate 38,806 downwards.
TTCCCATATATCAGACATTATTGCTGTACAGCCGCCCAACTCTCTACATGATTTGCCCACGAGACTGCCAATCTCTGACCAGCCGTCCCAATTGTAGGGCACGGCCATGAATTTCCCAATAAACAGCAGCAAGGTTCGCAGTCGGGTTGGTTGGCTTGTCACCGCTACCTCAAAACAGCGCTTTCAGGTGAAGAAATGGCACAGAAAACAGCATCCTTCCTTCACAACTGTGATGTGCATTACTTCCAGCTTATTGCATACACTGGCAGCAGTCATTTGATTTTTTGTGGCATTTTACACCCCAGAACTGATTATGAAAGACGCCTTAGTGTAATGTTCCGGAAATTTTGATTGCCTTATGTTTAACATGCACTGACATCACGCAGTACATGGGCCTTAACGTTTCACCTCCATCTAAACGTAGCCGCCATGGCTGGGATTTGATCCCACGGCCTTTGGATCAGCAGCCAAGTGCAATAGCCACTAGACCATTCGGCGGAGCAGCAACAATCCTTTAATTTGCATAAAGTCAATTAATGAGTCAGTAGATGACTGTGCACTTAGCATCGTCATCGACGTTACGGAAGATGCACTATCAATGTGGTTATTACTACAGCTGCTGCCAGAGCCGCCATTGCAAAACACTGCCGTGAGTCACAACAACACCTACTCCAATATTGCTTTATCAGTGGTTATCCGTTGCAGAATGAAGCAGCACTGTCTGCTATCGGAAAGTCCTCCATTTTCACACCATCTGCATCACCAATAGTTACGTGATCTGAGAGCTTGGTCAATATCAGTAGACCCCACATTGGTCTCAGTATCAGTGGGTGGAGGAAGTTTGTCCTGATGCACAAGGCCTGCCTTTTAGGGGCGAAGCACCTTAGGGTCGATGCTTGTCCGTTGTCTGTGCTCATGGCACAGCACCATTGCTATAGTGTGTGGGTGTGGGCCGACCCTGGAGGCAGTGCACCCCGAAAGCGTCGTCTGCTGTCGTGAGAGAGAGCGAACAGCGCGCGTTGACTATTGAAATGCTCTTTCTGCGATGAACGCTGTACAAGCTCGCAAGGAACGAGAACGCGCCCTCGCCCGTGAGAGACAACGCCGACGCAGGCAGCATCTGCTAGTGAGGTTCTTGACTGAGAACACCGACTACTCGCGCTCCACAACTGTTCACCGACAACCCCATACATGTAGGCACTGGATCTTGACTTGCAATGTAGTGCCGGTGGGAAATTTCTCTTGTGCATAGTGGAACAATAAAGATTCGCAGGTGCACGATAACTAAAAGTAATCCGGAACTCAGAACGAATACGACGGAGGAGCGCAGGAACCTCATAAAGAACAGGAGCATGAATAACAACGCATGTGTAAATATACACATGCGTTGCCACTCATTTACATGCGTAAGTGGGCAATGTCACGGGTAATTTAAGGTAACACCGAACGATCCCTAGTGCTTCGCCCACTCGTCATGATTCACTTCGTGGAGATGCGTGGATTTTTTAAAATGAGTTGTGCGTGGTGTTCTGCTTGTCTTCTAACCACACACCTCGGGTGAAGCACGGCCTTCAAAATGTTGATCTTCAAATCAAGGGGCTCATTTGCATAGCCCGGTGTTCTGGGAACTGAGACGCTGTTGACTGATACCAGCCAGTCAAGCATGCACTGCTGGTGCAATGCTTTAAATATTGTCTGTCACACTGACATCCAATGGCTACAGGCCTGCTGTCATATTGGGAGGGAGGAACATGAACTCAACAGACGTCAAATTAAGACTAACACTGTATGTGCTACAGTTGTTGAGTAGCAACACCACTTTTCTCCGCTGGCTTTCAGTTATGTTGTCCAGCTTGAGCAGCCATTCTTCGAACGAGTCACAGGTCACCCAAACGTTTTTGTTGCCGAAGTAGAGGAACGGGGCTTGCTGGTTCTAGAAGCAGGCTCTTTGCCAAATCACTAAAGGCTCAAGGTGATGGCTTCCACCTGTGTTGAAGTGAAGCAGAACAGCCACCCTAACTGAGTGCTTGTTCATGGAGACACCTCCTGTGAACGCATGAGCTTTGACAGCAACATTAGAAAAAAACAGCACTTTTAACGCGATAGCGTGAGAGAGCTCATTCCGCAGAAATACCGCTGTCGGTGACGGCGTATCTTGTGAGCGAAAAATCGCCCGTGAGCGAAAAATAACCGCTCCAAAAATGGAAAACGACCGTATTTTCCGGTGTATAAGACGCACCTTTATAAGACGCACCCCCCAATTGGCGCAAGTTCGCATGCAAAAATTAACATATAAGACGCACAGGTGTATAAGACGCACCTATATTCACTCACTTCCCGCGAAGAAACTTCATAACGTGGGGTTGAGCGACCATTGCAATATGCCTATACACGTTTCTGAGCGCTAGTCTGTAAGAAAACTTCTACTACACCAAACTTGCGAGAAAAAATAATGCACACCCACAGAAACGTTCCGCATGACTGCAGGAAAAACATTTTATTCGTCGAAGCCCTCAAAGTCCTCGTCCTCCGACGCGCTTAGCTTACAGCTGTGAAGTATGCAGAGGACTACGGGAACCGGGCAGCGGGCCGTCATTTCGACGTCACCGAGAAGATGATCCGCACAAGGCGACAGTCAACTGCTAAGCTTCAGGCCATGAAGAGTGACAAGAAAGCTGACCGCGGCAAGAAATCACGATGGCCAGTCCTTGAGGGACGTCTGCACTCATGTATACTCGAGCAGCGTGCCCAAGGTAGGGCGATGTCAACGGTGCAGCTGCGTCTCAAAGCGCAGGCGCTAGCTAAGGAGATGGGCGCCGTTGATTTTGTTGGCGGGCCGTCCAGGTGCTCCAGATTTATGCGCCGCAAAGCGCTGGCGATGAGGGTCCGCACAACCACGTGCCAGAATCTGCCAGCAGACTTCAAGGACAAGCTTTAGAGATTCCAGGCTTTCGTCAAGAAAGCCATTGAAGACGATGGCATCGGCAACAGCCATATAATAAATATGGACGAGGTGCCACTTACGTTTGACATTCCGATGGAAAGGAGTGTGGCACCTAAAGGTGACAAGTCCGTCACCATCAAAACTACCGGCCACGAAAAAGCGCACTTCACGGTTGTGCTCGCATGTTGCGCCGACGGACAAAAACTTCCGCCAATGATAATATTCAAGCGGAAGACGATGCCGAAAGAGCCCTTCCCGCCTGGCGTCGTCCTAGAAACGAACGTGAAAGGCTGGCAAGTGGCATGGGCAAGTGGCTCGAAAAATGCTTTTCTAAGCGACCGGACGGTCTCTTTCATGCGAAGATGAGCCTCCTGGTCTTGGATAGCATGCGGGCCCATATAACGGAGCTCACTTTGAAGCGCATCAAGGTAAAAAACTGCACCGCTGCGGTTATCCCAGGCGGGATGACAAAAATGCTTCAGCCGCTGGACACCTCAGTGAACCGCAGTTTCAAGGCTCTCCAGATATGTTAGGGAAATACGATCAGCACGGACCAACCGAACAAATGAAGTTGCAAATGGCGACTAGCCCAACTCGCCGAACGACAGCGTGACCGGCGTGGCGGCCGAAACCGAGAACCCTTCGCGCACCTATCGCCATCTTACGCCGATTTCACTAACTGAGTGCAGCTCACTATGGTGCAGCCTCCAAAACTCGCGCAGCTTCAGTGGGCTGAGAACTCGCATAACGACATACTTTTTTTTTATTTTTCCGTGTTATGCACTTTGGTTTTGTTGTGGAACTGTAGCACCGGCGCTTTGAGTCTTCGTTATTATAATTATGACGTATCATTTGCGTCGGACTGCTCTAGTCGTTAAAAAAAAGACTCATCAGCATCAACACGAGTTTCTCCCAAAAGAACTACAAAAAAGGTATGTGTAAGAATCACCGTTGTATAAGACGCACCTCCAAAAATTTTGAGAAAAAGAACGCGTCTTATACACCGGAAAATACGGTATGTCCATCTAGCGAAAATCATATCAATCAATGTCTCGACTACCGTGGCCTCCGAGACAGCGGGCGCGCCTACCATCTCGTAAGCCATGCGACTACAGCAGAGCTTATATGCGCTCTCATCAGATGCTCTGCATCCACTTTTTTATCATTTCATTCTCATGACACCCTTAAAGAAGTGAAGTACTGTAGTTGCCATTTCACCGACCATAAGGCGATGCTTGTTGCGGTTGACCGGAAGAGGTCTCCAGAAGAACAATTCGAACAGCTGCCAGATAGTTAACGCGAGAAGGACGACAGAATGTGACCATTTACGAATAACAGTGTCACGCCTACGCAGAGTTCATAATATAGGACCATGTGACTACCTCACTGTACAAAATTTTCATCAAGTTGATATAAAAGTGCTGTTAAATAGATCGAAAACCTCTACCATTGCTATAGATACATCAGGCGCGCTTGTGTGTCTGTGCGTGTGTGTGTGTGTGTAACAACACACATTAATAAGTATGCACTGAGTGGTTGAAGTGCACGCTAGGGGCCGGATTTCGCTATCGCGTTCAACTCTTAAAGGCGAAGCTTAAGGGTCCCCCAGTTTTTATTGCAGTTGTACATGTCCTTCTGTGAGTAGCACTTCAGTGAGCCAGGCAGCTTTGTCTGTTGCCACTGCTGCTCACCTCAGAGTCCAAAGACGTACTTACCCTGCTGTGTCCTCATACATAATGTCATCGCGATCTTCAAAGGGACTGTCTATATTGATTCATTGCTGTCCTGTTTTTATTGCAGTAGAAACTATACCGTTCGAAATGTTCAAGCTTGCGTCAGTCTCACGAGGAAGTAAGGAGTTGAACCTCGTTAATTCGAACTCCGAGGGGACAGGAAATCTGTTTGAATTAACTAGAGTTCGAACTAGCGAGGGTCCCTTTGATTGGCCGTACTAGCGCGCAATGGCAACATTAGAAATATGTGCACTATTGACTGTGACTTACCGCACGTCCTTAGAAGCGCAATGTCAATAGGTAATTGCGTACTCCTCAAGCGTCGCACGCAGCGCCGATCGTTCCATGCATACGGGCCAGCGGAGGTGCCACTGCGCATGTGCGGCAAAGCTCAGTGGACAGCCGCAACAGCTTCGCTCGCCTAGTGGCCCGTAGCCACTGAGCTATACCCTCTTTCCTCGCGCACGTTGCAGAAGGAGAAGGACGGCGCCGGGCACCCTTGCAAGTGCGCGAGGCATGATTTCTGCCAGCTGATGGCACCTTCCATTGCCCGCGGAGCGAGCAGATGGGTACGGGTTTGCGACGCTATGGCGGCTGACGCATCAGTGTTTGGCGATCGGCTTGGAATTTCACGAAATATAGTCTTAGCGGACGAGCAATCTTTTTTTTTTAATGAATGTAATTTAAGGAGGGGTTGGTGCCCATGTGCGGCGCCGGCTACTCCTCTTCTCTTACAGGGTGGCTTACATCACAAAGTTACGTAGACTTCATCAAAGTTCATCAATACAAGTACTCGGGCACGGACACATATATCACATCACATCACACATATAGAGTCACTTTTCCAGTACACATATCACAGCACATCACATCACACATGTAGGGTCACTCTTCCAGTACAACTGTCCATTAAACAAGACATTCATAAGTTTCCAGTGTCCACACATCAGTACCGTCCACACTGTCAAATTCAACATGATCACATAGCGCATGTAGACTGTCTCTTAATTGCTAGTGACAAATATAGGAACAAGTAGAAGAGACAGGAAATATGTACCCCTAGTGCTTCCTAAAAATTGCGATGCAGGCCCCAACATGATGCAGGTTAATATTTTTCCGGTATCCTTGAGTCCTCTAAGAAGTTCACGAGTGCGCGTGCCGCGACGTACTGTAATTTCTGTGTAGGCCAAGGGCCCAGAATTTTCGCTAATGACAGTGGGCGTCTGTCCAGATTATTTAACGTCTTCTTCAAATTAACCGTGGCGGGTGTTTCAGGTTCAAATTAAAGAAAGTTTTTCCCCATTCAAATACATGTAACTTTTCCGGGGCCAACGGCGAAGTTACATGTATTTTTTTGCTTCAGTAAAATTTGTGGAACTTAAGCCAGGACAGTAACTCGTGAACTACTTAAATGCTTCTATGGTCTCCCATTATGACGTCTAGAACTTACACTTAGGGATGAAGCCAATTTATCAGCGCTTGCACTTATCTCCATGGTACTAACATGAAGCAGACCACCTCGTTGTTGTTTAGAAGTAGCTTTTCCCAGTTATAGACTTCAAAAAGACCCATACATATTGGGCGTGAGAGGAAGTGGGAATTTAATGAGTGGAGCTGTCTAGTAATATCAAATAATAGCTTTTTGTACTTTAAAAGCATTTTAAAATACTTGCATTTTAATGTTTTTGTTCCCTACAGTAGCATATCTGTAGAGATTTGAGGTCTCAAATTAATGTGAATGTTAATGGCCCTGTACAACTATGCATTCTTAAGGACCCTTCTGCACTGGACCTGACACCCCTGTGACATGGACCTCTCAGCCCATTACAAGCTCAAGCATTCCATCTGTGAAGTTGTAAGTTGCAGGTTGTCTTTTCTGTGTGTGTGTTTGTGTATGACTTGCTTGTGTCATGCTGTACAAAAAAGTAAAGTACATATGACGTGTACTTTGAGGGACTCATTTGCAGTATGAATGTGCAGATATACATACCTTCCACTGTGCGTATAACAGGATATGCATTTAGACAGTGCCACATTTCATTATGCATGTCATCTATATAGTGTCAAGTATTCATTCCATACATATTTTTTAAATAATGAACTCTGTGGAGTGCTGAATCAAGTGTCACCGTTAATAGCTTTGTTCCATGTTCAGTAATTAGGCAGCTTTATGCATTCACTCTATGACCGGCGACCACTGTATTATTAAAAAATTGGGAGCTGTGTTTCTTGCAGCAATGTGCAAGAAACTATTGAGCTGCTTTCGGATTGCTTTTCTGCTCCCCACTGACAAATTTCCAGAGAGACAAATGAACATGTTTTTATACAGAGAAGGAACTGAGAGAGTTTTATTATTGGTGGGCTGCATTTGGATGATTCCATGAGAGACCGAACATGCACATCAACTTGGTATTCATGCTTTCTCAATAAGACTGCATGGAACCGAAAATTGAATTCCATAAAAGCATTGCCATGCAGCATGCCATAAAGTATTGAAATCTTGCAGCACGTGTGTCCTGCTATTGCGTACCGCAGTATTTTCATATTTTTGTGGTCGTATTCCTGGTCATTGTAATGAGCATGGCCGTGAGTTCCATTGGTTGTTCTGTACTGTTTACAGAAGAAAAAGGGCTGAAAGTTCCAGACGTTACCCTAAGCATAAACGTTTTTAACTTTGAGGCAATTTGACATGTTGAAATGTGTCAATTATAAAATGATATCCAAGCAACATTTGTGCTCAAGGTTGTCTTCCCACAAGAAATGTGAAAGAAAGAAGTAAAACAAGATTTTCTAAAAGAGCTCATTCTAAAAAAGACGTCTCCAGTCCCAATCTTAGGATATAAGCCCGTCTTTATGAGATCAAAACATGGGAGTGATAAAACGTGTCCTTGTTTGCTTTGCTCACAAAATCTAAGTAGGACAGACTGCTGGGCTAGTTGGTTATGCATCACGAAATGATCAACTTAGCGCGAAAACACACGGACACAAGAAGAAACGAAACAGACAGGACGGGCGCTACTACCAACTGTTTATTGTGAAAACACCCACCGACGTATATATGCGTCTTAACGCACGCGCAAACAAACACTTCAAGGAAGAATCGAGGAACCAACAGATCAACAAGGATAAATCAGCCAACAGTCTGAATGAGACGATATTCTGATGAATGCAAACTTATCGAAGCGGCGCTAATACAGATCTGCTCATTTTTCTTAATATGAAAGGCTTCTAACGCCAGCCGGGCTGTGCAGCTCCTGATTTTGCCTAGGATTCTTGTCTCCTTGAATCTAGGCTCACAATCGCATGCAGTTACATGCGCAACTAAATGTGCGTGCTTGTCTTCCCTCTTCTTTACCTTTAGAGCATGCTCCCTAAGACGGTCGTTCAGGCATCTTTCAGTTTGGCCGATGTAGATCCTCCCGCAGGACAAAGGAATCGAATACACGACTCCTATTGAGCACTTTGAGAGGGGAGGGGAGACTCGTGCTGCGTCGTGCACCCTTGGGGTCCTCTAGCACAAATGCGAGGACAAAGCTTTTGCAGCTTATTAGGCGCGGAAAAAACCAGAGGGACGTTGTGTCTGCCAGCCACCTTCTTGAGGTTATGCGAAAGTGCATGTATATAAGGCATTACCTCTGGCCTGGCTTTCACGCGCTCGGTTTGAGTACAATCCCTTCGTGCTCCAGACTTCAGTCTTTGCAGGAGGGACTCGGCCACAGCCACTACAACCATCGAAGGGAAGCCCGCTGCGAAAAGGCGGTCGACTTGATGCATAAAACTATCCTGCATGCGATGCGAGCAAGATTTCCGGAGCGCAGAATCCATACACTGTAACGCTATACCTCTTTTTATCGTCTTAGAATGGGCGGAGTCGTAGGGTAACAGTCCTTTCTCGACGCGTGGAAAGTATGCCCAACACACGTGACCAACACTGAATGCTAGCTGTAAGTCTAAAAACTGCAAAGTGCGCGCTTTCGGAAGCTCATGCGTAAAATGGAGGCCTTGTCCGAGCTGATTAAAAACATCTAAAATCTTAAAAACCGAGGCAGGGGATGTAAGGTCACCCTGCTTCGTTAAAAGAACTAAAACATCATCAACGTATCTAAATACCTTTAAAACAACCCCCCATTAAAAGCTTGCTGCAAAGCTTTGTCAACGCCTGATAAAAATATATCACATAAAACAGGGGCCACGCAAGACCCTACGCAAACCCCTTGTCGCTGCAAGTACGGTTGCTCGTTGAAGACAATAAAAGTGACCTTAAGATATGCCTCGAGCAATATTAAAAAGTTGTCCGTTGACATCCCTGTAAAATTGCTAAAATCGCCCTCTCCATTTTCTTCAATACAGGTTTTTACCGATTGCATGAGCTTATCTTGGGGTACTGAATAATATAGATCCGCTATATCGACAGAAATCGCGCTGCCTATGTTGGGGGCGGACTGTAAAAACAGCGCAACCTCGCTCGAATTCTTGATGCGGAAAGGATCTTCTACATTCAGTCTGCTTAGTTTCTTCAAAAGAAACTGCCTGACGTTATGTTGCCACGCCCCCCTCTCGCTCACTATTGTCCTAAAGGGCACTTCCACCTTATGCGTCTTTGCAGTAAAGAATACGGTCAAGCTATTGATCCTACTTTTCTTAATGTCTTTGGCTAGCTTACACAGGTCAAGGCTCTTACAAAATTCAGCAAACTTTGTTTTAACTCTAACAGCGCTCTTCTTAATCGGGACAAAGTTCTTCTTCACCGCACCTAGAGCTTTTTCTTGGAACGTTCCTTTCGGCATCACCACAAATCCCCCTTTCTTGTCGGCTTGCTGGAGCGAAAGGTCATTGCTCTTGAAGAAGTATACTATGTCGTCTAGTTGCCTGTCCTTCCGTGCAAGAGTCTTTCGTGGGAGGCACTTCTGCAAACACTCCACTCCTTCTAATAAACATCGTTCCGAGGGAGGGACAGCGTTATACAGGCTAGTCAAAGAGCTGCTTCGCATCTAAAAAGCATCGCCATAACACAAAGCGAATGTAATAGAGGAGGTGATCGGGAGATGATCGGGTAACCCGCGAATAATCCGTACACATCTCCTACCATCATATACAGACGTGACAACGTTGTTACACGTCAGATAGCGACCGCTTCTGGCGCTTGGCCACGGCATCCATGCCCGCAATCAGGGTTGCCAGATCCTCGAAGAGAAAAAGAGCCACGAAATTAAGCAAAGTAGCCAGAAAAGTAGCCAACCAGCAGCCGTTACTTTATTTTGGAGCCAGAAAAGTAACCAAATGTTATTCCAGTTTAGCTGAATTATCACTACGTTCTGACCCGTAAAAATACAAAAATAGACATCACAGAAATGTTTATCACAACACAATAGAGCAAAAAAAAATCAAGTGACTTTCTGGTTAAGACTAGAAAATTGGCAATAATGCTGCACCAACAGTCAAGTGTACATATTCGAGTGCACTTTAGCCAGCATGCTCCGCGGCACTGTAAATGTAGAGCTTGTAACACCTTTGAGACGTAGTCCAAATTTGATCCTGATGATCGCGAGGAGAAGTTCGTGGGACATTCTATTCCTTAAGTCGCTTTTTGTGAGAGCCACAGCAGAAAACACTCGTTCTGCTTCTGCGTTAGATATAGGGAGAACAAGGAGTTTCAATGCGCCGTCTGCAATGTCTTGCATAGGATTAGCACCTGATGCATCCCGGTAGGTGGCCATTTCTGCAGGAGATTTCGTGCCAGGACTTCAACAGCATGTCGATACCGATCTCCCAAATAACTTAATTAATCTGAACGCGTATTCCGAAACATAGTTTTTGTTTCACAGTTATGTTTTAACACATGGTGACCACATGGGGTAGCTCACGAAAACTATTCTTTAGACCCAGTCATGCCTCTGTAGCTCACGAACAAGAAAGAATGAGCCAGGCTTGTAGCCAGGCATCTTTTTAGGGGAACGGGGGGCTGGAAGACCTTCAAAAACACCTATTGTTGCTATTTCTTGTCGGCAAAACACACACCACCATGAGAATTTCGTTCAGAAGTGCGTAATAGCTCCGGCTTTCCCCGAGGGCGGTCCTCTTCACCATTAACGATGTGTAAAGTAACAAAGTAACTTGTAATGCATGACGGCTAAAAATACAGCGTACAGACGGAGAAAGTTCTCGTGAAATTCTGTCTCTTCGGTGTAGATTTCGTCCCCATCGTTTGTGGAATCTTTCACCCTTCGGCACTGCGAAGAGTACTACCAAACAAAGTTCTTCAATCATACCAGTTGCCAAACTGTGTTCCGAAATCTGGACAAGCCGACGGCCAAATTGGCGGAGGTTAACAGACTGTCGCCCCATCTGGGAGCCGTAACTGGAAACGCTACACTCACCGGATCTCGGAGGCGATGTTTATTGCATGAAAGTCGCGGCCACAAACGTTGGAGCACCGTAACAGTTGTTAATGGCTCTCTTACCACGCGGCTAAAGAGGGGCAGAAGAAAGCAGCGAGAGATAGAGACGCCTTACATTGCAATTCGCCTGCACTCGGATCGTCGACTTGCACCATCCGCTTTTCCGCTTGCAGACGACACGCTCTGCATTAAAGGCCTTCTGCTGCTGTGTTGACACATCGACGCAGTAGTCATGTGAACTGAATACCCCTGGTGCGCGCTTTGTGCTGGATTCCCAATGACACATCGACATTCAGACGAAAAAAAAAAGAATAATTATTCACCGAAAATAATCCGCTGTTCGAAAAGCTTTCTTGTTCTTTCACCAGCGGCCTCGGCAGCTGAACAGACGATTCCCTGCTTCTTTCGTGAGAGCAGTCAGCACGGACAAAACACTTCGTGAACCTTAAGTGTTCGTGCAGAAGCAGAAGCGACGGCACAAGGTCAGTGAATTTTCTTGTTCTGGCGAAGACGCCAGGGACGCCAGAATCACGGCGAATTGACGGATTTTCTGTGTGCGCAACGTCGTTTGCATAAGGCTCGCTTCATTGACGAGCCGGAGCTTTCTGCGCTCCATAACAGAAAACACACCAACATAGCATTTATTAGTTGGTTTCTGTGTCGACAGATGGCGTGACAATCTGCTAACCTCCGCAGTTTTGGCACTTGGCGTGTCCGGATTTCGATACATGGGGCCTATGGGGAGTTTGGTAACTGGTATGATTGAAGAACTCTGCTACCAAACTCTATGAGTACTACTAGCTGGTCCATTGATATTCCGTTTTACATCCAGGAGCATGGCAATGGTGTTGACGACCCGGCACTACATCTTTCCTTGTCCACAACCCCCTCGTCGCATTCGTGCCAGAACAATAGCCAAAAAGTAGCCAAGTAGCCAAAGTCATTTTTTTTTCGCCACGGCCTCTTAAAAGTAGCTAATTTGGCGTAAAGTTGCCAAATCTGGCAACCCTGCCCGCAATTCTTCGGGGTTCTCTTGCCGCCACTTCATTTTGCCTCTTCTCTGCTCTTCGTGGCGTGCAGTGCGCACGCCACGAAGAGCAGACGCTTCAAGGAGCTGACGGCGAGCCTTATATCACACCCTTTACCGCTGGCAGGACTCAGAGACGGCAGGCGCTTATAGCGTTTCTTCACTACCAGCGAGATGGCGCGAGGATCGCGACGGGTGGCTGCCTTTGCAACAGGAACGCTGTTGAAACTGAGAGTATCCATTGTGACAGCTTGTTCGCGCTCGTTCGGTGTATATCCGCGCGGTCGTTTCGTGCGTGCTTCACTTGATAGTTCGCGCTTATGTTCTGTTTGTTCATTTAGCGGCCTGCCCTAGATTTGTATGCGTGCTTTGTGACACACAACGTATAAAGCCCTTCGTACAAGCACGCGCTGCCCACGGGAGGCGCTCACTTAGCAAGTATGCAAGAAACCGGAAACGATTGACCACGTGTTTTTAGATTGTTGGGACCCAATATTTCACTGGGATGTGCTTCAGCGCACATTAAAGAAACAACTACCCCTTGACCCATATGGCATCCGTTTCTTGCCGGTAGGCGAATCGGAGGGCATTCCGTATGATTTAATCATGCTCCTGGGACTCCACGCTATGTGGAAAACGAGATTGCAATATCAGCATGCTGATCAAAATGTACGCCCTGTTCGTGAACATTTTATTGAGAGTGTCGTTCATCTGAGAGAAGTGTACCGTGCTCTAGCCGATCCTCCACACTGGATCACTGTACTTGATGTATTGGCATGTATGAAAATATTTTAATCCCGTGGTAGCCAAAGTCTGGCTGCCACGTTTTATGCCTTGTAATATATGATTTCGGCAATAAAGAAAAAAATTGACGGCCGATCCACGAGGTGAATGATGATGAGATTGGGCGAACCTCGTGGAAGTAATCATCGGTTAAACCGTGAAATTTCTTCCGTTAGTTCGCCCGATAAAATTGACGTGAAACGATTGATTAAATGTTTTATCAAACTTTTATTGCTGGTTTCCGTTGTCCTTTCATTATGACCGCTTTGTGGTCGGTGAAATGTAAGCTAAGTGGTTCTTGCACTGGTTGCAGATGGGTTTTGCCTTCGCTTCTCCAACGCGAGCAGTCGGTATTTCTCAATCAAGAAACTCGCTAGGAGGCGCTGCCTGCGCCAACGTTGTCTCTCGCGTTTGCCGGGGCAGTGCCGGGGCACAGGAGAAATCTCACCAGGCACTACCTTGGAGGTAAACAATGGCTGCTAATGGGAATGAGAGACAGAAGAAGTCGGCTTTTAGCTAACACTTAAACTGCTACTTCTACTAACGTTTCCTACTGGAACATGCCAATGGCTGCTAATGGGGAATGAGAGACAGAAGAATTCGGCTTTTAGTTAAAGCGCACGCTGCGAATTTTTTTATTGTTCAACAACGCACAGGAGAAATCTCCCACCGGCACCACCTTGGAGGTCAAAGCGTAAGACTGGTTACGCACTACGACTACGACGAGGGACGAACGGGTGCCGCCTTAAAGGGACACTGAACGGCTTTTGAATTCGCGAATTTATTGCGAATTCGGTATCCGCGACCTCTTACAACATGCCTACGGAGGTTTTTTTCGCGATGTTCGATTAAACAACGGCGCTATAAGCGAGCAAACTTTGATCGTGGGAACGCCCCCCCGGCGCGCGCGCTCGCAGGGGCGGAGCATGGGAGAGCTAGACACGTGGGGAGGTGACGTCATCGTCAGGGTCGAGCCGCCGGGCCGCCTGCGTCGCTCAGTCAGCTCAGCTTGTTTACTTCGGTGTTCTGCCTTTTTTCTGCTGCGATCTGCCGCCTAGTGAAGCATCAGATCTGCCAGTTCGTAGGGGTTTCTTGCCATTGCACCGTTCTCTTCTTCTGATTAGAGATTTTCGCCATCCGACATTCACTAGCTGTGTTTGTGCAAGGTTGAAGTGGACTCGCGATGCCGAGTTACTGCGCAGCATATGGCTGCCGCAGCACTTACGGTCGCGATGAGGTCGCTTTTCACAAGTTCCCTCGTTATCAGAAGATGGCTGCAAAATGGGCCGCTGCAGTTAAAAGAAAAGACTTCAAACCGACGAGATCAAGCGTGCTGTGCTCCAAGCACTTTCGTGACAGCGACTACGTACGAAGCCCGGCTCTCATGCAGTCACTGGGATTCCGCTGGCGTGCCATTCTGCTGCAGGGCCACTTCTAACACGTCCTTGTCGAGGCACACATTTTTATTTTTTTTTTGTTGTTGTGATGCACCTCCGTTGTTTCTTGCGGTCGCGAATCTGCCGATTTTCGAGGCAGCAGCAGCAGTCCTCCTCCTCTTTCCCCATTTGCACGCAGTGCGTGCATGAGCACCCATGGTGAGAACACGTGTACACAGATATCAGTACGCAGCATCGAAATCAGCTACTCTACACGACAGTCGCATGCTTTTAACGCAGCTAATATACCGTTTCCATTTTAACACCCCATCATTGTAGTACTGGGAAGAATTTAGAAAAAGCGACGGCATTATAAAAAGCACAACTGCAATATATGAGCCAAACTATCCTTGCGCAATTTTTCAGCGCAGTTCAGAGCACATGTCACCATTGCGGCAAGAGCGGCACTCGTCTGGCTTTTTTTTTTTGTTGTTGTTGTTGTTGTTCCTCGCGGTAGCATACTGACTCTTCGCGTGCGCCTTGCCCGCTGCGAAGTACGATACTGACTGCGAGCACGAACAGCTGATGTCCCTGCACGATGCCCGCGCGTAGCGCGGACCGTGCCAATACGCGGCTAAAAGCGAGTGCCGATGCTGCTGTTTCTTATCGAATTTGATATCCACGGATGAACGTATCATTTGTAACAGTTTACTAGAGTGCAATTAAGCACTGACATGCATCTTATATGTACCAGTCTATGTTTCCGGCGCGGGTGGAGGTGGGTGGTTGGGACTCGCTTTCCTGTGCCGCTTCAGTCGACGCCCTTACAGTAGCGACCGGCTCGAACATGTACGGATGTACAGAGAACTCGTTCCGACTTTCACAGTTCGCCATACTAACAGCAACTACACGATTTCAACAGGTAAACACGGCATTGCCTGCCGGCGAGCGCAGTCAGCTGTCGTCACCTTCCTGACGATGACGTCATGGAGCTTCGACCAATCACAGCGGCGGCGAGACTCGCGATGGGGGCCACGGCGCCTGTTGCTTGTTTTCGGCAAAATAAAGCTATTTGTGTTGGTTTATGCAAATTTTCGACTTGATTTTCGAGTTCGCCGCACGAAATTACGTATCATGACACCATAATCTCGTTTTTTTAAAAAAGTGGTTCAGTGTCCCTTTAAGGAGCTTCGCCCCTACAAAAAAATCTTCGTGGCGTAGTGGTTAGCGCCCCGCGCTGCGGAGTGAGGGGTTCCTGGTTCGATTCCGCGCGTCGGAAGCATTTATCCGAATTATTTTTCTCTGGGATTTTGATATATATATATATACATCCTTATACATATACGGTACATGACGGCGGCGACGAGGACGGCAAAAACCAGCCGAGACTGTCCATATAATTGCTATCGCAATAAAAGACAGGATTCGGGCGACATGCAAGGTTATCAAAGCGTCTGTATTTTATCGTTGTCAAGAATGTGGAAGCACTGACTGATTGAGAACTCAGGTCCACGATTAGATTACTGCATATTCAGTCGAACAGCGAAGCTGTTCTTTCATGACCTATGGTGACCTAACAGGCAACAGTGTCAAATTCATTATCACTATGATTCACCACTATAGTTATCACTATAAATATCGCACACATGTAGCAGTGTACCCGCCGAAGAGCGACTTCACAATTACCTTCTTTGGAAGCCGAGACCAGATGTACGATGAGGCCCTACCCCTCTTTTTTTTTTTTTGCTTTCTTTCTATGTGGACCGCATACCACCGTGACAACCACATGTGAAAAAATGCGGTTTGTCGGATTACGCATACTGTCGAGCCCTCTTCCGCGCTAAACTTTTGGTTTCCTTTTACACTTATCATACTGCTAAGATAAGAACTGATAACTTCAACCATTCCGTACCTTTCACGTGTGGTTTCGCTTGGATACCAATTTCTGAGAATTTTTTGAGCAACCTGAACTTCCCGTTTTGCTGGAGGGAAACGGATTCCCCGAAGGAACATACATTTACTAAGTGTTAGCGACATAGTACATCCTGCAGAAAAAAGAAAGGTGGCCAAGCAGCGATTGTGTTTAGTTCACTGTAGCTCTAAATTAAATTGTGGCGGCACAATCCTTACAAGATTCCTTGAAGCCCAACCCTGTTTTTTTCCAGCCCAGCACAACACGGCTGCACAGGGCACTGTGTCCGATAAAACGCTCTGCTACCACAGCACCGCCGACGCGGGCTACAAAAAGAGGCTGCCCCAGTTGGAAACACTTGTTACCTTTCGCTACCCCAACGAACCTACGAACAGTATGCTCATCTACTGCAATCGCTAATGGAATAAACAGTTGCTACCTTCCTATATGGGATTCGCCCTTCGGTACTCTCGCAATCCCACATCTGGTGACCCGTAAACCGAAGATACCGCTCCGTCACCGCCGACCAGTAGCCCTTACCTCTTCGCCAGCAACTGGGACTACTTCAACAGGAAGTGCTTTCAGTGCACAGTCAAGATTCAGATTTGAGAGCAACGAGTTCGAGAACCGCAGGAGCGCATGCTAAGCGATTCCGAACAGCCCCGCTCGCGCAAAGGCCCCAGCGCTCCGTTCCGGCGGTCGCCGTCCATGCAGACGCTGCTACCACTGCGGCAGTCACCGACCCGTAGTCGCCGTAAAGATTCCATCGCATTAGGGAGGCTCACGAGAAATTTAGTTCGCTCATGTGGAGGCGCAGTTTTCTCTGGCACGTATCACCCATGGTGGGATGCCTTACGAGTACTTCGTCCTCCATATGAACTGTCGCTACATTGCTTTCACATTCACCAGGCCAGAGAGTGCATCAAATACTTGACAAATAGCTCGGTGACCGCAAGCGATCGCTGTTCCTGCGACATATCGTACCCTCTCGGACAACATGTGGTTCGACGACTCCCTCCTCCAAAGCATCTGGTTTCACCGCCTATCTTCACATCCACAGGCCGTCCTCTAAGTTCCACCGCGTCTAGCACTGGACCGGCGCCCTCAGATAGCACATCACCTCGTCGATTTCGCGCTACCATCACCATTCACCGTCCATACTCTCGGTGTCCCACCCCACGCCACCGAGCTGGCGCGCAGAATCGACGACATCACCGTCAGCTGCACTCGATTCAAAGTCACCTGGATCAACGCCCGCAGTCTCGTCCACGCGTCTGCTCCACAAGCCCAGTGCAGGGCGAAGACTTCTCCCATAGAACTCCAGTTGTCGCGGAACTGTGCTGACAATGCCTGAATTATCCCTGCAAACTTCTTGATCCCATCTGCCCACCCAACTTTCTACCGCCCCCTTCCACGGTTGCCTTCTCTAGAGATCCCCTCTGCCACCCTTAATAACCAACGGTTGTCTTGTCTTCGCATTACATGGCCGCCCATGTGCATATTTATTTCTTCTGAATTTCTATTGATATGTCCTTAATACGCACTTGTTCCTTAACTCACTCCGCTCTCTTCTTGTCCGTTATTGTTACACTTACCATTTTCCATTCCATAGCTCGCTGCATTGTCATTAGTTTAAGCTGAACCGTTCAGCTGAAGATACATAAAATGTGCACAAAATCTAAGCATACCCCGGGCACCGCACTAAAAGTTGAGCTACACGTGAATGATGTATTATGAGAGGTACATCACAAGGCTATCATTTTAGTGATGTAAAGACCAATCATTCATATTTGTCGTACGTTTCTACCATATCTCTCCAATATTGGTGTGTATTCATATTGATTCCTCTAAAAGAAACTCACGCGCATAACGCGTAAGCCATAACCATATACAACTCGTGGATATTTGAAAAGAGTGTTTCTTGATAAACAGTACAAGAAAAGGTCTTTTTTTTCTGCGCCGGCTATATACTGGCAATGCTACGACCTGTTGTCGCACCTAAATAGCTATTTTTTGCAAGCCACGGCATCAATACAGTCCCACTAGCGTGACAGTGTGCATAAGAAACCCTCCCATCTATCTCTAAAAACTGTCTTAAATACTGTGGGTGCCACAGGTGCTGTCTCTCTGTATTGCAGTTAAGTGGGGTCAAAACGCGCATTATTTGCCTTCCGTGATATTAAGCACAGAAGAACGGTTTGGAAACGACACTGATTTTATAAATACCGGTATCACTAAAGCACCAACTTACGAGTGGTAAATGACGCAGTCGCACATAGATGCTCGGAAGAGAGCGAACAGATTTGAAAAGGAAATGGTCGAGTCTCAGCTCTTCTAATCCTAGTTTTCACGAGCTAAGGGTTCCTCTCTTCAATACAGAGCGCTCATTTTGGCTCCCCTTCGCTCCGGCTCTCCAGAAGGCAAGCTTTCTCTTCCTTGAGATATGACTCAGTTGGATGATAGGTGTAGCCCCGTCATTATAATGAAGCGCAGGCATCGACGACAAGGCGTAGGCGAAAACCGAGGCGAGGTTTGGGACCTCACCGATGCGACCACTCTACGGTTGCTGAACTGCGTCCAAGAAGCACACAGAGCTAACCGGCCCGAATGACACGAGACCGCGTCTTGTTGCAGATAACCAGCCGTCGTCTTCTGGATCAGAATAAAGCCCTTACATAAACTGGAGTAGCGCCTTGACGCAGTAATAAAGCTACTAGAGGGTGTCACATCACAATCTTGGAGCCTAATCATTAAGAAAAATTAAGAGCAGTCGATTATGCGAGATGCGGCGCAATCACGAGATTGATAAGTGACATATTATTGCGCGTAAAAACGCCACTTGTCAATCGCGTGACTGCGCCGTATTATTGCACGTAAAAACGCCACTAGTAGTTACCGCTTGCAAACACTCTCGAGCGGCCTGGTAACTATGCAGACCGAATGCTCCTTGAGGGGTACCCACACAGGGCATCAGAAGAGGTTGCTTTGCCCGGCCTAACGTAATCACGTGTTGCTCCCTCCTAGCTGTGGCTACCGCCCTCCTCTCTTGGAGATTCCTTGCCCCGCCACGGTGGTCTAGTGGCTAAGGTACTCGGCTACAGATCCGAGGGTCGCGGGATCGAATCCCGGCCGCGGCGGCTGCATTTCGATGGAGGCGAAATGTTGAGGCCCGTGTGCTGTGCGATGTCAGTGCACGTTAAAGAACCCCAGGTGGTCGAAATTTCCGGAGCCCTCCACTACGGCGTCTCTCATAATCAGAACTGGTTTTGGGACGTTAAACCCCACAAAACAACAACAACATGGAGATTCCTTCAGTGTTCAGCAGTTTTATTGGTCGAACGGCATGAGGCGCTTGCTGGCACGTCTGTTCTCATTGCAAAAATGTGTGATTGGTGCCGAGAATCTGGGCAGCCAAAACGTTTGGGGGAATCGACGGTAGTACTGCAGAAGGTACACACACGCGGAAAGTAAGGCCCCCTGAATCTTAGCAGGATAATCTTTCCGCATCAGGTCTCTCTGTGGCAGGACGAGAGCTTTGCTAATTTGTCTATAACTGCATTGGGCGAGCCATGGTTGAGAATAGAGAGAACGAAAGCAGGCGCAGGAGGAGGAAACGTGTCATGGTGTGCGGAGGACTGGGCAGTAATTGCGCCCTGAAAAGAACGGGGAGTGTTTTTCACAGGGCATCAGGATCGAGGGCTGCGCTATATTGTCATGCTATCTTAGAAATAGCTAAAAATATTTGTATTTCTCTATAGAGACATATCTTAAAAGAGCGTATTTTCCTCAGTCTGCGCTGGCCTTAGTTATTCGGATACCTTTCTGCGGGGGCTTGTTTTAGGGGCGAAGCTCCTTAGGGTGTGGGTCTTTACCTCCTCTGTAGTAGTAGTAGTCGTCGTCGTATGTATGTAGCCACCTCGCGCCGCCGGGAGGCTCGCGCTCGAGAGCTCGCGCGCCTGGAGGCTCGCGCTCGCGCTCGGCGCGTGCCTCCCAGGGCGCTACCTATCTCACTCTTCCATCTGCTGTCTTGTGAGAGAGAGAGAGAGAGCGAAAGGCGCTCGTTGACTATGGAAACGCTCTTCGATGAACGCTCCACCAGCTCGCAAAGAAGGAGAACGCGCCCTCACCTGCAAGAGACAAGCTTGACGCAGGCAGCGTCTTCTAGGAGTTTCTTGATTGAAAAATACCGACTGCCCGCGCTGGAGAACCGTTCACCGGCCACCCATATATATATATATATATATATATATATATATATATATATATATATATATATATATATATATATATATATATATATATATATATATATATATATATATAGGCACTGGATCTTGACTTGCAATGAAGCGCAGGTGGGAGATTTCACTTGTGCGTAGTTGAACCATAAGGATTCGTAGCGTGCGCGTTAACTAAATTAATCCGGAACTCGGCGCGATCTACGATGAACCTCCGGAGATTCACTCCGTGGATATCCTGTGATTTTTTTTCGCTAAGCCATCCACAGCCATACCGCGTGTGTTTATATGATTGAAGGTGAAAATTGTTTGCATAAAGTAAAGTGTATTACTAATTTACCCCTGTGACAATTGAAGTATTCTGGTAACTAGAATTCCTAAGAACACTTATCTTCGTGTTCGAGGGCTTGACGGTAAATACAGGCGTTGTTTCCTTGTCATATGTAGCACTTGTTCTCTTTTGTAACGTTATAAAGGACGCAAGTCATGTTTACGCAAGTCATGCAAGTCGCAAGTCATGATTTGGGGCCAAACCGATGCTGTCAGAAGACATCCTATTCGAGGGTCTCGTACTGCTTAAGTTCAATTCACCAGGTACCCTCTTAAAAACGTACCTCGCATTCAAAATAAATGCATAGTTTTTGTCTATTCGCAGGATATTTATTGATTGAATGCTTCAATTATGAATTTGATTTAGCTCCAACAATAATCATAATGTTATGTCTGACTTGATGAGTGTACTGGCGGAGTGCCGGGACACAAATAAAAAGGTAAAGATTAAAAATTTTCTGATGAGCTGTATCCCTTTCTCTATTACATGGTGAGATAATAAAGTCTGTCTAACTCGCCATAAGTTACGAATTGTTTTTTCGTGATTATTTGTAATGTCGGTACGCAAAATATAAGTACAAGCGATTGATTTCACGTCCTGGGTGAAAGTATAAACATGATATTAAAATTTCGCATAACACTGTCGCTAAATTAAAAAAAAAACTTCGGGAAGAATATTAAACCACGCTGATAAACTGCGCTGTCAAGAAGAGTATATAAATTGCTAATAGTTCAAATGCTATTTTTAACGAATCAGCATAAACTTAAGACAATCCAGCAACATGAACCAACAACGAGCTACGACGACGAGCAAGTAGAACGGTTCTACGAGGATATCGAATTATCAGTGAGAGGAATACGGACACAATACATAGTTGTAAATACATAATTACACACAAATTAACCTACTCCCAAATATGTAGAAGCTATTTACGAAAACTATTCCTGCTAGTAACATTCGACTTTTAACCAACCAAGACAACAACCTGGTTTTAGGAAAGGTTATTCAACAATGGACCACAGCCATCGTATTAACATAATAATTGAGAAGTTCGTTGAATATAAGAAACCTCTTTTGTAATTCTCACCACTTTGCTGAGCCCGACCTCGCAAGCTTTGTTCGACGCCTAGCTTGCGAAGTTCCGGCCGACCGAAAAGTTCCACTTGACTAAACGCCCTGTTTCAATTGGTGGAAGGTGCCGGGTATCGAAACCCTGGAACTACGAAGCCGTACGTTACCTCCTCCAGTCTCTACCAAGGCATCGGACGACGAGCAGCAGCCTTCTCCCACGAGGCTGCTGAAGAAAGGAGGGTCGCGTTGCCGCCTCCCTTCGGCAACGCGACCCTCCTTTCTTCAGTGGCGCCGATGACAAGGACGCGGAAGACTGGCTCGAGGAATAGGATCGGGTGAGCAAGGTCAACAAATGGGACGATATCCACAAGCTCACTAACGTCATATTTTATTTGACCGAAGTAGCCAGTCTGTGGTTTCATAACCACGAGTCTGACCTCAACACCTGGTCTGCCTTCAGAACGGCATTCGTGGAACTTTTCGGTCGGCCGGAACATCGCAAGCTACGCGCCGAACAGAGCTTGCGAGGTCGGGCTCAGCAAAGTGGTGAGAATTACACCTGCTACATCGAAGATGTGCTCAACCTTTGCAGGCGCGTGAACCCGTCCATGTCAGAAGCAGAAAAGATAAAACACATCTTAAAATGCTCATCGCAAAGAACCCGCAGACAGTCGCGGACGTCATTCAATTGTGTCAGAGCTATGACGTGCTCTGGAAACAGCGTCAATCTACTCGTCGAGCCGGTTCATCACCTGCTCCAACAGTCTCGGCACTGATGACCGCTGGTCTTGCGGAAGACCGCTCTGCATTAATGTTAGAGCTCAAACAGTTTGTACGAGAGGAAGTTGCGCGCCAGCTGTCGCTGATGCCATGCACTTAACCTGCTCCATCGACGCTGCCGCCACCGATACAGCGTGTCGTCCAGCAGCAAGTTGCCGAAGCGCTTCCCGCAGCCGTTCCTACGTTGCGTATGACTGCTCCGCTTACCTACGCCGAGGCGCTGGTGACACCTCGACGTTTCCCTGTCGCGAACACCACGTGCCCGCGCCCACCTTTGTGTCATCGCCTCCACTTGCGCAGCAACCAAGCCGTCCGTTCTACCGACGGTCACCACGTCTTCAAAACCCATGGCGCACCCAAGACAACCGCCCAATCTGCTACGCGTGTGGTTTCCCGGCTCACGTAGCGCGATTTTGCCAACGACGTGAGTTTTTGCCACAGGAAGACGGGCGACCAAATACCTACAATTTCGCACCGAGACCTCAGGCGGCATCATCTGGCCCACCTCCCAGCGGAGACCCGTACTCCTCAACGCGTCGGAATTTCCACGCACGCCGATCGCCATCACCGCGACGCCGTTCTCTTTCTCCACTGCTTCGACGCCCTCAGCCTGTGCCTGAGGAAAACTAGCAGCCGCAGTTCCGAAGGCAAGAACTGCGAAGCTTACGAACTTTTCAAGACCTTGTTTTTCGTCTTGTAATGTTGTTGCTGTTTCTGTTGAAGGTCTGCCCGTTCTCGCACTTGTTGACACGGGAGCCGCAGTGCCTGTAATGACTGAGAATCTTTGCCGCAAGCTCCGAAAAGTGACGACGCCTCTTAGCGACTTCGTATTAAGCACTGCGAGTGCGCATCACATACGGCCTTTTGGAGCGTGTACAGCACGGGTTGTTATTGAAGACGTTCTATATACCGTGGGGTTTGTAGTGCTACCGAAATGTTCACATGATCTCATACTGGGTTGGGACTTCCTCCGCACTCATCATGCCGTCATCGACTGTGCTCGCGCAGAAGTCGAGCTGTCGCCGTTGTGCGGCTCTGCTTCAGGCAACTCATCGTCATTGCCTTCGAAAGTGTTCGTTGCCGCCGACACCGCGATACCTCCTCTCTCCTCTGTTTCGGTACCGCTTTCCTGTGACGTGTCCACTAGTTCAACTTTTCTCTTTATACCTTCGGAAAGCGCCATTCGCCGCAAGTGCTTTCTGATTCCTTTCGCCATACTCACAATTCAAGGCAACTCCAGCGCAATCTACGTTTCAAATCCAATTCCCTGCCCTTCGAATTTACTGCGGGGGGAGTGCATTGGCAGCGTTGACGAATGTGATCCGTCCTCAACATGTGTTGTTCATGACAAGCCGAATTGCTTTACGATTGACGCCATTGACGGTTCTGCTTCAACATCCATGTCATCATTTACTGAGGCACTTTCTCGGTGCATCGACGACAACCTCACGGCTCAGCATCGTGCCGAGATAATCTCCCTTCTTGAGGGCTTCAGCACCAGTTTCGATCACCACCAACCATCCCTGGGCCGCAATACGACCGTAGCTCACAGCATCGACACTGGTCTACACGCTCCTCTACGTCAGCGTCCATACCGTGTGTCAGCATCTGAGCGCCGCATCATCGCTGAACAAGTTGATGACATGGTTAACCGCGGTGTTGTCGATCCATCGAACAGCCCGTGGGCTTCACCAGTTCTTCCCGTAAAAAAGAAAGATGGCTCGATACGGTTTTGCGTCGACTACCGCAGGTTGAACAAGATCACGCGTAAGGATGGCTACCCTTTACCTCGGATAGACGACGCCCTCGACTGCTTGCACGGCGCAGAGTTCTTCTCGTCCTTAGATCTGCGCTCAGGTTAATGGCAGGTACCGATGGCTGAGGCTGATCGCGCCAAAACTGCGTTTATCACTCCTGATGGCTTATACGAATTCACCGTTATGCCATTCGGGCTCTGCAACGCACCTGCCACTTTCGAGCGCATGATAGATAAGATCCTCCGTGGCCTTAAATGGCAGACGTGCCTGTGCTACCTCGACGATATCGTCGTATTTTCCCGTGACTTCTCAACGCATCTTCGACGCCTCGCAACAGTGCTCACGTGCCTCAGCTTCGCGGGCCTACAGCTCAATCTCAAGAAATGTTGCTTTGGTGCCCGACAGCTTCTTATCCTGGGCTATGTGGTCTCCCGCGATGGCATTCTTCCGGATCCGACGAAACTTCGGGCCGTTGCCGAGTTCCCTAAACCACGGACGTCGAAGGAACTTCGCAGTTTCATAGGCCTTTCGTCTTATTTTCTTCGTTTCATCCGCAACTTCGCCTCCATCATAGCGCCTTTGACGGACCTCCGCGATAACCACGATCTTTCGTCATGGTCACCAGCATGCGACGAAGCCTTCGCCACACTCCGCCGCCTTCTTCCGTCACCTCCGATATTGAGACATTTTGACCCACGCGCCCCGACTGAAATTCATACGGACGTTAGTGGTGTTGGTCTTGGAGCTGGGCTTGCCCAACGTCAACCTGTATTTGACGAGTACGTTGTTTCCTACGCCAGCCGTGCGCTCACCAAAGCCGAAGCCAACTATTCAGTTACAGAGAAAGAGTGCCTAGCCATCATATGGGCCATAGTAAAGTTTCGACCTTATCTTTACGGCCGGCCATTCACTGTGGTGACGGACCACCATGCGTTGTGTTGGCTTTCTTCACTGAAAGATCCATCCGGCCGTCTCGCGCGCTGGGCGTTACGCCTCCAAGAGTACGACATCCAAGTCGTCTATCGATCTGGACGGAAACATTCTGATGCCGACGCTCTGTCCCGGTCACCGCTACCATCTCCCACCATGTCCCAGACATTACCCACATCCGACGCGTCATCACTCTCCGTCGACAACATGCTCCTGGAGCAACGGAAGGACCCCTGGCTGGCTTCTCTTATGGACTTGTTGAGCAGGCCTACGTCCGAAACGATCACTCTGGAAATGCGTCGTCAACTCCACCACTTCGCTCTCCGGGATGGCTTGCTATACCGGCGAAACTATCTTTCCAAGGGCCGCCAGTGGCTACTGGTTATACCCCGCCATCTTCGCTCAGATATCTGCGCCTCCTTTCACGCCGACCCTCATTGTGCACATGCTGGAGTGTTGAAAACTTACACCCGCCTTCGTCACCGTTACTACTGGCGTGGCATGTATCGCTTCGTCCGCCGCTATGTGCGTTCTTGCCTTGCTTG
Organism: Hyalomma asiaticum; assembly: GCA_013339685.2. Classification (NCBI taxonomy): domain Eukaryota; kingdom Metazoa; phylum Arthropoda; class Arachnida; order Ixodida; family Ixodidae; genus Hyalomma; species Hyalomma asiaticum. The sequence continues at coordinate 12,981 of JABSTT010001673.1, read as the reverse complement.
CCAAGGGCGGAAGCATCCCCCTTCTCGCGTCCCCGCTCCACTGCAGCCCATACCGTGTCCACAAGGACCCTTTGACAGGGTTGGTATTGATCTGTATGGCCCTCTTCCTATCACTCCTGCTGGCAACCGCTGGGTCATCGTTGCCATTGATCACCTCACGCGCTACGCTGAGACTTCAGCATTGCCCTCTGCATCGGCAAGTGACGTCGGTTCTTTCATTTTACGCCACATAATCTTACGTCATGGGGCCCCACGTGAGCTCCTGAGCGATCGGGGCCGCGTATTTTTGTCGGACGCGGTAGAATCGCTCCTCAAAGAATGCGCCGTCGTTCACCGGACCACCACTGCCTACCATACCCAAACGAATGGCTTAACCGAACGATTTAACCGTAGTTTGGGTGATATGCTGTCCATGTACATCGCCTCTGATCACTCCAACTGGGACAGCATTCTCCCCTTTGTTACGTACGCGCATAATACTGCAATGCAGACCACCACTGGGTTCACTCCCTACTTCCTACTTTACGGTCGCGAACCCTCTTGCGCGCTCGACACCATCCTTCCATAGCACCCTGACGTGACTGAATCGACGACGGTTTCTCAAGCTGCAAGACACGCGGAAGAGTGTCGCCAGATTGCCGGCTCACCACTGCCGATCAGCAGCGCCAGAAACGACATCGCGACAGCTCAGAGGCACCAAGATCTTACGTTCCAGAATCACTTGTTTGGCTCTGGGTTCCATCTGTCAGTCCTGGCCAGTCGACGAAACTTACTTCGAAGTACCACGGCCCTTACCGCGTGGTTAAACAAACTTCGCCCGTCAATTACATCATCGAGCCGCTTGCGCCATCGTCTGATCTACGATGCCGTGGACGTGAGAATGTGCATATACACCGGCTAAAGCCTTACTACGACCCTGCTGTCGTTTCCTGCCCATAGGTCGCCAGGATGGCTCTTTTCCGGAGGGGAAGTGAATGTACTGAAGAATAGCAACGCTAGTCAGAGAGACAGGGTGCGCTACTTGCGGAGGAAGAAGACGTTCGGAGAGCTCAACGCGCGTGCTGCCTCCGCGATTGCCAAGGCTTCAGTCGCGACTGTTTTCTGCCGATCTTGCCAAGCAAGACCCTTGACTAAACGCCCTGTTTCACTTTATATGGGCTTTGCAGACTACGAGAAAGCATTTGACTTCTTTGAAATATCGGCAGTACTAGAAGCTTTACGTCGACAACATGTACCTGAAGTATACGTGCAAGCTATAAATAACATCCACAAAGATTACATAGCCACACAACCTCTACATGAAAAGAGCAGCAAAATTCCATCAAGAGAGGAGCCAGAGCAGGGAATAACATCTTCGCTATTTTATTCCCTGCGTGTCTGGAAGAAGCGTTCAAGCATCTATGCTGGGAAGAGAAGGGAGTTACAATAGACGGAGAATATGTCAGCATTTCAAGGTCTGCAGAAGACATTGTGCTCTTTCGCAATGACGGTGGCGGGCTGCAAAACATGATTGATGACCTAACGCAGGAAAGTACAAAAATAGGACTGAGCATGAATAGGGAAAAGACGAAATATGTACTCAACAGTCTACCTAATAACAGGAATTTTAGATTATCAATGAACCCATAGAACGTGGTGAGGAATACATATATCTGAATCAGTCACTAACAGTGTCGCCTACCCAAGGAAATGGTATCCTCCATAGAATAAGGATGGGATGCGGCGTATTCGCGAGACATTCCCACACCATGACTGGAAACTTGCCACTTTCACTAAAGCGAAAAATGTTTAATCACTGCATTCACCCCGTCCTTACGAACAGTAGAGAAGCATGGGGTATAACTAAACAAACTATACATGAAACGAAGGAACATGCAGCATGCAGTGGAAAGAAAATGGTAGGCGTAACGCTAAGAGATAAAAAAAACGGAGTGGATCACAGAACAGACACAAGTACCTGATATTGCTACATCAGTTAAAAGAAAATATGGACCTAGGCAGGACATGTGATACGGAGGACAGCGAACTGATGGACAGCAAGAGCGACGGAACGGATGCTGCAGAGGCAAGAAAAAGGTAAGATGGAGCTGTGAAATTAAATTAAGAAGTTCGCAGACATGAAGTAGAACCAGCTCGCTCAGAACATGGTGGATTTGAAATTGTTGGTAGAGGCCTTTGCCCGGCAGGGGATATAAAATAGGCTGATGATGTTGATGATAATGATGATCACGATGATAAGTCAGTGTGATCGTATCCTGTATTGGATGTAACGGTAGTGATAAAAATTATTTGTGCCAGATCGTCGCTGTAACCACCTCAAAATTCTCAGATGAAATAATGTAGTATCATGAACATCGATGCTGCAGAAAAAAAAGTGCTCCGGACCTGTATGCTTGTGGCATTTCAAGCTAAATATGCAGAAACATAAGCTGAAGCTATGGTGAAAAAAAAACAGTTCGGCGAAACAGCTTGCGTTCGCATACATTTGAAGGAGGATTTCATCGCCATCTGATCGCCTTTCACAATACAGCACCGAAACCAGTTTTGTGCGGTGGCAACGCAGGAGCTGTATTCATAGGTCAGCCGTTCTAGTCGCGTTTGTGTTTTGATTCGTTACAACTCAGAACGCCGCGGCGCTGAAGTTTCTGGTTAGGTTATACAAGGAAGTGTCTTGGCGTGCTTAATGTTTCATTGAGGTGTCTCCACTACCAGTAGGCGCTAGGGCGGGGTTCACAAGGGGGAGACATTAGGTGAATTCAAACACGTGTAGCTGATAACCTCTTATTCAAATCGAGAATGAACGAAACATCACTCCTTTACTTTTTACGAAGGTGTAGCGAGTTCCCACGTGTTCGCACTGGCATATCGAGAAAGTGAACATCTGGATAACTAGATAATTGCTATTATCTATCGGGAGTGCTTATCGGTGCCTTTCTGCGCTGTAAATATGGTGTGAATTTGCATGAGAGAGGGAGAGATAAAGCGTTTGAATTGATACTGCAGATATTTCCCAGAAAATGTGCCTGACAAGCTACTTCAAGTTCCGGGGGACAACAATGGTATTTATATAGAACACATCATGTAGCACAATCACACAAAACCACACGCGCAGAAGCACTATTGAAAAGTTTCTTTGAGGTGTTTTGCCAGAAAAATTGGCGTTAGCGCTTTCCTGGCGATTGATATAAGAGGGGCATTTTGCCATGTACCCATAATACGCGCAGTTCTAGGATAGTTTCGCGAATGGTGTAGTGCTGCCTTCAGAGTTTTTCTCACTAACGCGTAGCACCTGCACTCACACAGACCATCTTTAAAGATTTTCGTAGCGTTACATTGGAGGGATAATGAAGAGCCAGATAGCTTTAGCTTGTTCTTGATATAGTTGGCATTGGCTACGTTTAGTCTGATACGGTACAGGCATGTATGGTCTTCTCTACTGAGGTATCGCGACATGTCGAATTTCTTCAAAAGGTAAATTTTGTACAAGGCTCCTACTGATATCCAGGTGGCTTGCCCTATATGCCAAGCGTGTGCTGCTACGAGAGTCGTCCAATCTCTTTGCGAAAAAGGTCTCTTCACCATTTCACTCGGGGCTTCAATTCAAGTTTGGCGGCGTGATCAGCCTGGACATTGCTTTGTATACCGCATTGTGCTATTGCGTGGAATACGCAGATCTGTCAACTTGAAGCATTGCCTCGTCTTGTTATGAGCATTCATTTTTATTATTATACGTGGTATTTTACTGATTAGCTAATTTTCCGTTTTGCAGGGGCCCAAGGGCGCATGCGGCGAAAGACGCATAAAGTGCCAGGGTGCTACCGCCTTGGTACACTTAGAGACCACTAGAAAAAGTCCTACATTAGGCTACTGTAGCTGTAATATCAACGGGAATCGTATTATGAGATGTATTCAAGAATTCCTCTTGTCTGACGGACTATATGAGAGCTTAATTTCTTAAGTTGATATACGTGCGTCTTGAAATCTGCGAATGCAGTGAGCGCGTACATGTTTGCCTTGTGTATTATTACCTTAGTATTATTAATCTGATAGGTAACATTCCGGCATTTCCTCACTTCTGAATTCTTTAACGACTGCAAATATCTCGGCTTAAATTTAGGCAGGGTCCACTTTTGTGAAGGATTTAGCCGCCGGGATACTTGTGGTTTTTCAATAACTAAGTAAGCATGAGGGCAAAACATGGATGAAAATAAATAAAAATTCAAGATTCGTATTCCTGGCAATTTTATAGTGTGAGCTCGCCCTTCTCCACCTTGAGACATCCAGGCGTGATCCTTGTAGTTTCGTGAAACATTTACATTAGCACACCAAGAACTTCTTTGACGTGTTTGAGATATAGAAATTGAAATGCACAGCTTTATGAAACTTTCTCGTGAGTGTACCGCCTAATTGAACGTATCGTCGAGACAGGTGACCCTTCGCAATTTCTTTATTTATAGATCGTCCATGCACGGGGCTTATTCCACTTGCATAACAAGAGAGGAACCTATTTTCATTGCCTTTGAAAGCCGTATGCGTGCTGCAGATGGCTTGGATATTAAAAATTTGAACGCCGGTGCCTTGAATTTTAGAGGTCGACATCATTGATTTCATAACTGCGTGCGGCGTGACATCCTGTATCTATGTAGATTTGATAGGTACTCATTTTAAATATACACGTCTGTATCGATTTGCATGTGTCAGAGATGTACGTTTATGCTTTCATTGTTCCGCCTGCGACAGTGTCATCCTATTTGTCCATGTAACCTTGTTCTGAGTTGTGAAGAAGGCTGGCCAGCGGCACTCAATAAAGTATTTCGGAATATGCAGAGCGAAAAACATATGCAGTGTTCCTAAGATCCAGATACGAGGACACATTTGTCTCTGACGGAACGACGTTTATGGGAGATAATTTTGCAATAATACGAAACCAGTGTCGCGAAATATAGAAAATGGGATACAGGTACTCGGATAAACTTTGAATCTTTATCTTTTTATTTGTGTGCCGGCGCGCGGATAAAGTTAGACATCATATTGTCGCGGTACAACGCGAACAAGAGACAACACGTTCAACAAGACAACGAAAACAGCGTGTTGAAGCCACCAGATCAGAAAACGGGTCTTCGTCTACTTCGTCCTCGAATTTCCCCTTGACCCACTACCCGGAGTTTATAATCAGGCATATCGTCATCGTCGTGTTTATGTCTAGACAGGATGCACGCGTCATTCGCCTCCCCCTAAGCGAGCATCGCCCCGATGCCAATCAATTAAGGCCACTTTGTGAAAAGTAGTCGTTTCGCACAATCACTCGCTTACATATGGTTTCATGCGGACTACGTGGACAAGTTCAGAAGAGTGCTGGCGGCGTTTCTTGCAGTAGGGGCTATCTGGAACGACCTCGTATGTGACGTCACTTAGTCGTCGCAGCACACGATATGGTCCGAAATACCGCCTCAGCAGTTTTTCGGATAGTCCTCGTTTTCGTATAGGTGTCCAGACCCATACTCTGCCATCTGTTTCGTAAGTAACAGCCTTGTGATGTAGCGACCTGCGTCGGACACTTGCTGGTGTTGTATTCGTAGTCTCGGCATCCGTGTCAGTGTCGTCAGGTTCGTGAGGTAGCATGGCATCGAGCATCGTCCTTACTTCCCGTCCATGGACAAGGCTGAATGGGGTCATTCGTGTGGTTTCCTGTTTGGCCGTGTTGTAAGCAAACGTTATATAAGGCAGAATCTCGTCCCAATTTTTGTGTTCTATGTCCATATATATTGAAAGCATGTCTTCAAGTGTTTTGTTTAGGCGCTCAGTCAGCCCGTTGGTCTGGGGATGATAGGCCGTAGTTTTCCGATGAGTTGTACCACTGAGCATAAGGACATGGCTTAAGAGTGCAGCAGTAAAAGCGGTGCCTCAGTCTGTTATGACGATGGTTGGGGCGCCATGTCTAAGCACAACGTTCTCCACGAAAAATCGTGCTACCTCTGCTGCTGTGCCTCTCTGTATAGCCTTCGTTTCGGCGTATCGAGTAAGATAGTCAGTCGCTACAATGGCCCAGCGATTACCAGAGCTAGAGGTAGGAAATGGGCCCAAAAGGTCCATTCCGATCTGATGAAGCGGCATGGGCGGAACTTGGACGGGCTGTAGCAAACCAGCTGGTTTTGTTGGAGGAGACTTCCGTCGCTGACAATCCAGGCAAGTCCGAACGTGATGTTTGACGGCAGCGGTAAGTCCTGGCCAGTAGTATTTTTGTCGCACTCTGCTCAGTGTTTGCGTGTAGCCTAAGTGCCCAGAAGTGACCTCGTTATGGCATGTTTGTAGTATTTCAATACGAAGGGCGGTAGGAACGACGAGCAGATAGGTGGATCCACTCGATGAGAAATTCATTTTGTATAGGACTCCGTTCCTTAAGCAAAACGAAGATAGTCCTCTTGCGAAAGCTTTAGGTGCGGTCCGAGTTCGTCCGTCCAGGAAATTAATTAGGCCAAGTAAGTCCGGGTCCTCACGTTGTTGTTGCGCTATGGTAGACGTGTCAAGAAGACCGAGGAATGCTGTTTCCTCTTCATCGGAGGAAGCCGACTCTATGGGTGACCGAGACAGGCAGTCAGCGTCGGTGTGCCGTTTTCCCGACTTGTGAATGATCGTCTTGTCAAACTCTTGCATTCGAAGGCTTCAACGTGCTGACCGTCCGGACGGATCTTTAAGATATGCGAGCCAGCAGAGTGAATGGTGATCACTGATAACCTAGAAGGGCCGGCCGTACAAATAGGGACGAAATTTTGTAACAGGCCCATACAACGGCGAGGCATTCTTTTTCGGTAGTGGAGTAATTGGCTTCAGTTCGGGAGAGCTTTCTGCTTGCATAAGCAATAACTCGTTCTGTGCCATCTTGCACTGCACAAGCACAGCTCCGAGACCGACATTGCTTGCGTCAGTGTGAGGCATCGTGGGGGCTGTCTTGTCAAAATGGACGAGGACAGGGGGCGTTTGTAAACGATTCCGTAAGTCAATAAATGCAGCTTGCTCTTCGTCTACCCATACAAAAGCGACGTCATCTCTCGCGAGGCGAGTTAAAGGCGACGCAATGCGAGCGAAATCTGCAATAAATCACCGATAATAAGCGCAGAGGCCCAGAAAGCGCCTGACGGCCTTCTTATCTGATGGTATTGGAAACTATGCGACAGCGGCAAGTTTTTCAGGATCCGGGCGGACCCCTGCATGACTGACGACGTGACCGAGCTCCTCTGTAGCTCCTCAAAACAGAAGTGGCATTTCTCCGGTTTCAAGGTGAGGCTGGCATACCGTATTGACCGCAGAACCGCTTCAAGCCATTGAATGTGCTCTTCAAACGTTGTGGAAAATACTATAACATCGTCGAGATTGACTAAGCAGGTTTTCCACTTCAGCCCAGATAGGACGGTGTCCATAAGACGTTGAAAAGTAACAGGTGCAGAGCATAAGCCGAAGGGCAAGACTTTAAATTCGTACAATCCATCTGGCGTGACAAAGGGGGTTTTCTCGCGGTCTCTCGGGTCTACCTCAATTTGCCTATACCCACTCTTCAAGTCCATTGAAGAAAAGTAACGAGCGTTTCGAAGCCTGTCGAGTGAATCATCTACGCGGGGGAGTGGTATACATCTTTTTGTCACCTGATTTAACTTTCGATAATCCACACAGAACCGCAGGCTGCCGTCCTTCTTCTTGACTAAAACTACAGGAGAGGCCCACAGGCTCTTGAAAGGCTCAATTACGTCGTCTTCAAGCATTTTGGCTACCTGCTGCTGTATTGCCTCGCGTTCTTTGAGGGCCACACGATAGGGGTTTTGGTGTATTGGCCTCGCTGTGTCCTCTGTGATTATTCTGTGCTTCGTAAGAGGTGTGCGACCAACTCTTGAAGTTGACGCAAAGCAGTCTCGGAACTCGGCTAATAACGCAAGAAGCCGTTCTCGCTCCTGTTGCGGTAAAGTAGGGCTTATGTCAAGCACAGGTGCTGGGTCTTGCGCCGAGACTTCTTCAAGTAAAGAAAAGCAGCCACGAATATCGGCGACATGGTCATAATAGGCCACAGCAGTGCCCTTTGGCAAGTGCCGTCGCTCGGTACTAAAGTTTGTTAATAATAGGTTCGTGTGTCCATCGCTGACATTTACAATCCCTCGAGCTACTCAGATGCCGTGTGTAAATAATAGCGAAGTGACTTGTTCTGCAACTCCTTCGCAGTTAAACGGTGCGTCGCATCTCACAGAAACAAGCACACATGACCGAGGCGGAACGACCACGTCGTTTTCGATTACCCGAAAGGAGGAGCGTTTTGGCGAGAAGCAGTCAGTTAAATCAGGGCTCTTCTGAAACGTGACCAAGCGGTCAGGAATGTTGATTATGGCTCCATATTCCCTCATAAAATCCATGCCAATGATTAAATCTCTGCAGCACGTTGAGAGAATCACGAAGGTTGCCACGAAGGAAGAATCGCCTAGGTTGACTCTCGCGGTACACCTTCCGGCAGGCACGAGCAATTGACCACCTGCCGTCCTGATATGAGGTCCTGTCAACGGCGTTTTAACTTTCTTAAGTTTGTCGGCTAGTCCTTGACTCATTATCGAATAATCGGCTCCAGTGTCGACTAAGGCGGTCACTTGCTGTCCGTCAACGGAAACAATAAGGTCTGCGCTCACAATGTCGTCGGTATCAGGGTTTTCCGGCTTCATGGCTTTCGGCAGCGGGTTCGTAGGGGGCTTTTCGTCGTCTTGTTCCCGGCTTGCAACCTTACCCCCAGAGGTCGCCGCCGTTAGTTGCCCCGGCGTGGGCTGGGCGACCATCTTCCTCGGAGGTTGGCGGAAGTACGTCCATTCGGCGGTGTGGGTTGGGCGGGAGACGGAGAGCGTGACCGTCGATCAAACTCGGGCGGGCGGTACGGTGGAGAGTCGTTCTGAGTGCGCGTTACAGCAGGTCTTGAAACCGCGGCGTCATCGCGGCGTGGCATGTAATCGTCACTGGTACGTCGGCTGTCATACCATGACCAAAGAGGGCGAAATGGTGTTTCTCGATACCAACAGTAGCTGGAAATATGGCCGGCCCCCCCGCAGTTAAAACATAGGGGCAGCCTATCCACAGTGCGCCGTGTGTCCGTTCTCCGATTTTGCGGACGCCTCCAGGCTTCCTCTTGCGGCGGTGACCTAAGTGCGGTTGACGGCGGCTGGTGGTAGGATGGCATCGGCTCAGTGGGTGGATGCCTGACAGCTTCCTGCGGCGACGGCCAAGGCGTTGCTCTCGGCGGCTGGCGGTACGGCGGTATGGGCGTGACAGCTAGTGGACGTTGGACAGCGTCGGCGTAGCTTACGGGACGCTGCTCTTGACCAGCATCGCCTGCAGAAAACGCTTGCCTAATTTCATCGCGTACGATTTCTGCTACTGACACCACAGGTGTGCTCACTTCCGGTGATCGAAAGTTTCTGGATCTCTTCACGGACAATCTCCCTAATTAAATCCCGCAGCGAGATCTGATAGTCTACAGTCATCGCAGCAGCGCTTAGAGGAACGCCGGTGGACAAGCGATAGTACTGCCTGGATCTTAGATGTAGGGCTCTTTCAATGCCAGTGGCTTCTTTAATGATTTCGGCCACTGTACTCGGGGGATTGCGTACAAGCCCGGCAAATAGTTGTTCTTTTACTCCATGCATCAGGTAGCGCAACTTTTTGTCCTCGGTCATGTTAGGGTCTGCTCGACGACAGAGGCGGGCCATATCTTCAGCAAACATGGCTACAGTTTCGTTGGGCTTCTGTACCCTCACATCTAGTAGTTGCTGAGCACGGTCCTGCCGGTCGATGCTCTCAAATGTCTCAATAAGCTGTCGTTGGAAATCATCCCATGTGTGGATGCCACCTTCGCGATTTTCAAACCACGTGCGAGCACTGCCGTCAAGGGCGAAATACACGTGGGCGAGCTTTTTTTGCTCAGTCCAGCCATTGACCCTGGCAACACGTTCGTATTCGTCAAGCCAGTCTTCAACGTCCTCATGTGCGCCACCATGGAAGCGATCGGGAACCAGTGGTTGAAGAAGGGTTACCTGGGACAAACTCTCGGTAGAGCTGGCTGGTGGAACTTGAGGAACCTGCGCGTGGCTAGCACTCGCCATTGGCAGAGGCAGGTAGCGCCTGGACGAACTTTGCTGATGGGATGTTAGCTGAGGAGCGAGGCCTTGCAGCCGCCGGCTGTAGCGATGTACAGGAGTGCTGACAGGAGATGGGCTCGATGAACGGCTCCCAGGAGGAGTGCTGTGCATCAGGCAGGGTGGATACCCCGCACCTCCACCAGTGTCGTGGTACAACGCGAACAAGAGGCAACGCGTTCAACAAGACAACGACAACAGCGTGTTGAAGCCACCAGATCAGAAAACGGGTCTTCGGCTTCTTCGTTCTCGAATTCCCCCTTGACCCACTACCCGGATGATGATGATGATGATGATGATGATGATCCTCTTTTATGGCGCTCACCCACTGAGGGGGATAAGCCAAGAATCGGGCGGCAGTAGTCAGTAAATCTAGTGTTGTTTCAAGAGGGACGGAGCCAATAAGAATAAGAACAAGCAAAAAGAAACAGAAAAAGAACTACAGAAAGAAAGAAGGAAAGAAAGACAAAACAAAACTGAACGGTCCAGTGGTCAGACTAACAGATGGAATGGAAGGGATGCAAGAGTAATGAAACTTTTCTATATGAGGGCAACGAGGATTGATTTTGGCACAAAACGGGATTGGAAGTACAAATAGAATTAGCAAGGAATTCTTTTTGTTTCATTTATGAAATCGAAGACAGCTGAGCAAACATCCCGGTGACAGTACCCTAATACCGTGGCCCCAAATGATAAAATTGCAGGAATTTTCATTTCTAACCCCATCTTTCGTAGTGGAGTTTCGAGGAACACCCGGAGTTTATAATCAAGCTTATCGTCATCGTCGTCTTTATTTCTAGACAGGATGCACGCGTCAATATTGTGATTACTACTGTAGCTTAATCAAATTCCTAAGTCGAGCATTGAAAGAATAAATAACCTGTGTACAGAGAAAACTATGCATTTATATATAAGGGAGATCTGTATACTGAAGAGGGTGCCTGACTTAAGCAATACGAGATCCTCGAATAGAAGGCCCTCTGACAGCCTCCGTTCGGCCCCAAAACATGATTTGCGAATTGAGCGAAGCCTCTCAACCCGTACAAGAGAGAACAAGTGCTTCTTATGACAAAGAAACAATGCCTGTATTTCCCTACATGCCTTCGAACATGAAAAGAAGTCTTCTCAGGGATTATAGTTACCAGAATACTTAAACTCTCACACAAGTAAAAGAGTAATACAATTTTTTAATACAAATTCTTTTCACCTTCAATCTTATAAACACACACGGCGTGACTGTGCATTGCTTAGCAAAAAAACAAGTGTCGCAAACAAGCAACGGTATAACGAAGTCCGGCGCAGACTGAGGCAAAAGTACTCTTGTAAAATATGTTTCTCTAGAGAAATGCAAATATTATATAATATTCCTAAGATAACATCATAATACAGCGCCGCCCTTGATCGTGACGCACCGTGAAAAATCATTCCCCGTTCTTAACAGCGGCCAATCACACCTCAGACCACCGCACACTATCACACCTTTCCCACTCCTGCACCTGCTTTCGCTATCTCCATTCTCAACCGAAGCTGGCCCAGTGCAGTTATAGACAAATTAGCAAAGCTCTCGTCCTGCCAGGGAGGGATTGGATGGGGACTCTTCCGCTAGGAATCAAAGGTCCTTAGTTTCCGCGTGTGCGTGTCTCTTTATTACTACCTTCGATTCTGCTCAAAAGTGTGATCGGTGCCCAGACTCTTGGCACCGATCACACTTTTGGGCATCGAGAGCAGAGGCGCCAGAAAGCGCGTGATCGCGTTCGACCAATAAAAGTGCTGAATGCTGAAGGAAACTCCAGGGGAGGAGGGCGACAGCGAAATAAAAAAAGGAGTGTGGTAGTCACAACTAGGAGGCCGTGACACGGATTACATTAGCCCGGGCGAAGCAACCTCTTCTGACGCCTTGTTCGGTGTACCTCTCAAGGAGCACTAGGCCTGCATAGTTTCCAGGCCGCTCGAGGTATTTTACAACTTCTAGGGGCATTTGTACATGCAGCAATATGTCAGTTACCTATCGCGTGACTGCGCCGCTTTTCCCATAATCCACTCCCCAAATTTTGTTTATGAGTGGGCTCCATGATTCTCTATTGACACCTCCTTGTAGCATTCTTTCTCCCAGCAGGGCGCTGCTTCAGTTTATGTAAGGGCTTTATTCCGATCCAAGCTGGCTACCCGCTACAAGACGCGGTCTCGTGTCATCCGGGCCGGTTAGCTCTGTGCGCTGCTTGGAAACACTTGAGCGACCGCAGAGAGTGGTCACATCGACGTGGTCCCAGACCTCGCTTTGGAGTTAGCCTACACCTTGTCGCCGATGCGTCTGCTTTATTACAATGGCAGGGCCATACCTACCATCCTAATCACTTATTCTCAAGGAAGAGAAAGCTTGCCTTCTGGAGAACCGGCGCGAAAGGATGCCAAAATTAGCACTTTGCAGAGAAGAGAAAAACCCTTCGCTCACGAAAACTAGGTTTAGAAGAGCTAAGCCTCGGCCATTTCTTTTTCAATTCTGTTCGCGTTCTACCGAGCATCTATGCGTGGCTGTATCGTTTACCAAAAGTGTCATCGTACGTTAGTGCTTTCGCGATGCCGATATTTGTAAGATCATTGTCACTTCCTAACCGTTATTCTCTGCCTAATATCACGGAATGCGTATATTGTGCATTTTGACCACACATGACTAGAATACACAAAGACGCAAGCAGTGGCACCAACAGTATTTAACACAGCTTTTAGAGATATATATGACGGTTTCTTATGCGCACTGTCACGTATGCGTGATTTCATTTATGCGACGGCTTGTAAAAAGATAGCTATTTAGGTGTGACAATTG
>JABSTT010000081.1:0-40001 GCA_013339685.2 Hyalomma asiaticum | reverse complement strand
GTCGCAGCAACGCCAGGATATAGCCGGAACACAAAAAAAGCAGCTTCTGTCGTACTATTTATCGTGCAATAGCGTTTTCAGATATCCACAACTTGTACATGGATTTGGAAGATAGGGTTGAAACGTATGACGAATATGAGTGTGGACTTTACATGACTAAATTGACAGCCTTGTGATGTGCCTCACATAGTACGTGAGTCACGTGAGGGCGATACCTGCGGTGATGTGCCCGTGAAACGTGGGTATGCCGCAAGGGTGTCTGAATGTTATGAACATTTCGTGAATTTTCAGCTTAAGGGTGCAGCTTAACCTGAGAACGACGCAACAACCAATGGAACGGAAAATTGTAGGTGTAACTATAAAGGACAAGAAGAGAGCGGAGTGGGTCAGGGAAGAAGCGCGTGTTAAGGACATAATAGAAATTAAGAAGAAATAAATGGACGTGGTGGGCCACGTTATGCGAAGGCAAGACAAACGTTGGTAATTAAGGGTAACAGAGTGGATCCGCAGAAAAGGCAAGCGTAGCAGGGGGCGGCGCAAAGCTAGGGGGGGCAGATCAGATGAAGAAGTTTGCAGGCATAAATTGGGGATAGTTAGCACAGAGCCGCGATAATTGGAAATCTATGACAAAGCCTTTGCCCTGCGCTGGGCGTCTACAGGCAGCTGCTGCTGATGATAATGATGATTATAATGACAATAATACTGACTTCTCATAATGTAGCCGTGTTGGTAATCCGTCAAAAGAATGATCTGGACTGAATTTCTCTTCTGCGTAACAGCTGGGCGTTGAACGACGATCCGTAGAATATTACATGGAACTCAAGGCGGCACACCGGCCCTTTCACCACATTGTGATACCTCTGTTTTCCAAAAGTACGCGCGCTTTCCTAGTATTCCTGTACCAGGGAAGATTCAGTATGCTAAGGGACTCCCAGCAATTCTAAATAACAAAACTAAGGATGTCTTCGAAATAACACCGAAACAGCCAGGCGCTTTGTCTAGCTATGTGCTGACAATAAAGGGCCCCTAAACCACCGAGAGCTCAAAATTTATTTTTGGTGTTGCTTTTGTGCCGGTGTCCGCAACGAACACGTAGCCGCAAGAATTTTTCGAAACGGTGCCGAAAGCGCGGAGTTACACCCGTTCGGCTATTAAAACGCGGCGCTTGCTTGTTTCGCTCTCTCCTGCGCCGTTTCGGCACTTGCCGGTGCCGCCTCCTTGCCGAGTGCTCCTCCGAATGTCACGTGACATACATCGCCGATGGCGCGCATCTGGTTGACGCGCCTCCGCCGGGCTCCCTCGTTCGCGCAGTTGGTGTTGTGCCAACGCTCTCTGCAACTGGCCTCGAGATCGACTAGTAGATGGCAGCACTGTCACCGCGTGAGTGTGGATAGGCAGCTCGCGCGCCCGCATTGAAATGTGTGCAGGGGCGTTGTGTTGTGAGCGCCTTGAGGCAGTGCTTAGCTCAATAAAAGCATTAATTGCAGTCGCACGGTAACACATCCGTCCTTCAATCTCACGTCAGTCCAGTAATCATGTAAACGTTTTTATTGCACGTGAAGGAAGCATGATATGCCATTCAACGGGGCACTGATATCACCCACCGTCACAGTTTGAATTCTTCGGTGGTTCTCTCCATCTATTTTTCTTTCACCATACTTAATTTGTCTGCTGTCTACAATGTTGGCATCGCTGTTACGCGACTGAGAGAGTTTAGTATTGACTTCTCGCTCGTTTTTCACTATTCTTTACAACAACAAAAAAGGGCTGTTACTGCGCACACAAGTAGCATATCTCTTGCACGCATACTTGCGGTTAAATGCCTTGCATGTCATGTTCAGTGAAACGAAAGGGAGTTAACTGGCTCAATTAGTCAAGCTACTTGACTGTATACGCCGTTTGAGTACCATGATATTTGACACACGCCTACATTGAGTAAACGTTTTAATACTGAAATGCATTGTTTTCTTCACATGATTACTTGCGTGACCTTAACAAAAGAATGAGTGAGTGAATAAACGTTTATTTTACAACACTGGTACTGCGGGGCTAGTCCCGCTTGTACCCTAGGTGGGAGGTTTCCTCATTCCAGGAACCCTCTGGTCTTCCATGCCTCCTTCGCCCTGGTGACGAGACGTCGTTGTTCGTCGAGGTCCTCCGAGGCGAGCTTGGCCTCCCACGTTTCGAGAAGGTCTTCGCTTGCTTGGCTGTTGTTACGGCCATTCGGTGAAGGCGATGTTTCGGTAACTTTATGGCACGGGCACGCTAGTATCAGGTGGGCTAAGGCGTCAGGTACGCCGCAAATTGGGCAGTGTTACGTCCGAGACATCGGATACGGAGTGGCGCCACCAGAAACTCACTAACGCAGGTGTCGTTAGAGATACGAGTCGAACGTGCCGAGTGCCGGTAACAATTTTTTCGTTACCTCTGGCCGGAAGACGTCCAGATGTATCACCGGAAGGCGTCCAGATGCGCCGTCATAAGGTCCGGCTGCGTGCAGATCATCTCGGCCACATTCGAGGTTAAAGGGGCGGTGCACAACCCTCTTCCCCTTTGGACCCGCAACCTCCGATTGGAAGAACAAGCGTCAACTGGGCCCTCCCAAGAAGGCGTTGCCGGACGACGCTGGTTACTTAATCCACGGGAGCAACCCGGGATCAGAAGAATTGATTGAGATTCGGATAGAGATTCGGCCGTAAGCTTTCATGCTGTAAATAAATGTAAATATTCTCTTCTCAAAAGCAACTCCTCGTACTCTTCCCTCCTGCCCCGTGGACTCCTGGCCTGAAGGCGACACGAGTCCACGAAAAATGGTGGCAGCGATGAACCACGACAAGCGGTGGCAGCGGTGAGGCCACAACAGCAGAGGTATTCGTGTAGCCTCGGGTAAAGCCAGTGCATGAGTATCCCATGGGTGTATGTGTTGCTCTGTAGTCTTCTCAATGTGGTACTGTCCTCTTTGTTGAGCTTTGGGTGCGGTGGGGGGGTACTCCCTGCATTCCAGCCTTTGATGTTGGAGTATCGCAGAGTAGGTGATGGGTATGGGCTCAGCCTCCGCAAACGCTGCCCTGCTGTCTGGAGAGTGGGAGGGGATATCCCGGTAGGCGTGATCGCGGGCCGCGGCGTTTGCCGCCTCGTTCCTCTCCAGCCCCTCGTACCCAGGAACCCATGTCACACAGGTGTACGGTATCGGAGTGCTTCGACGCTTCAGAATATTCAGTGCTTGTGTATACACACGACCTTTGGAGTAATTTTGCATGGCTGTTTGCGAATCTGTGAACACGACAGCCGCGTCTATGCACGTGGTAGCTGCTAGCGCGATTGCTGCCTCTTCTGCAGTTTCTGGGTTTCGGGAGCGGACTGTGGCAGATACAAGCTCTGTGCCTCGATAATCTACTACGCTCAGAGCGTAGGCGTTTCTGTGCGGGTATTTGGCTGCGTCGGCATATCTGTCGTCCGGATCTTGGCTGTAATTTCGCCGCATGGCATTCACTCGGGCTTTTCTTCTTTCCTTGTGATGCGTGGGGTGCATGCGTTGGGTGGAATTCACGCAATGCTGAAGGATTCGCGGATGTTCGGAGGAATTCGTTCTTTTCGATCCGTGGATGTATCAGCTACAAAAGCCTCGCTATAGTTAAGCCGTTTAAGCACTGATCTTCCAGTGCACGAGAGCTTGAGCCGCTCTAGTTGACTAGCCTTGTGCGCTTCGGCTAGTTCTTGCCAGGTGTTGTGATCTTTAGGAGTTTCGTAGTTGAAGCTGTCAATGGTAGCCCTAAGGCGAGTTTCGTGGCTTTACGTGTTATGATGTTGAGCTTTTCTACCTCTGCGTTCTTCAGCGCCAGATAGGGTGTGGCGCAGGTTATTCGACTGCTGAGGAGAGCTTGCATCACACGAAGCGTATCTTGTTCTTTAAGGTCGCTCTACGGTTTGCGATTCTCCTGACGAGATGCGTTAGCTGTGATAGCGTGCGCTGCAGTCGAGGGAGGGTGGCCGCCCCGGACCCATCCTTGTGGATGTGGAGCCCCAGCACACGCAATGTTTCAACTTTAGGGATGGGCTTTCCACTGAGGGTGACGTTGGGATCGGGTTCACTGTAGGCAGCTGGTCGGCCTCTCGTTCTTGATTTCAGGATGAGGTGTTCCGACTTTTCAGGAGCACAGCGGAGGCCGCAGTTTTGCAAGTACCTCTCGATCGTGTCTATCGCTTCTTGCAGGCGCATTTCTTGCGTTCCGGTATTTGAGGCGCGCGTCCACAACGTAATGTCGTCAGCTTAAAAAGCATGTCGTAGATCTGGTATAGCGTCGAGAAGGCTGGGTAGTTTGATTAAGGCAACGTTGAAGACCAACGGCGCAATGACCGAGCCCTGCGGAGTACCTCTGCTCGGTAGAAGGAAACTGTCGCTGCGGAAGTTGTACAATCCTATTGTGGCCGTGCGGTCGGTGAGAAAATTCCTCACGTAGTTGTACGTCCAAGACCCGCAGTCCAGGCGCTCGAGGTTAGAGAGGATAGCATCGTGACTGACGTTGTCAAAGGCTCCGCGCACATCGATGGCTACAATCGAAGATTTACTATTGCTGCTCAGGTGGTCGATGAGGTCTTCCTTGAGCAAAAGGAAGATATCTTGAGTTGATAGGTGCTGCCTGAATCCAAACATTGTGTTTCCCGACGCAAGAGGTAAGGGAAATGTGGCTTAAGTTTTCAATTCTGAGGGGCCTGTTGGGTTTGGGGATCACTGTGATCTCCGAGTGCTTCCAGCTAGCCGGTATCTCTCCGTTCTCCCAGCATTCATTGAAATACTGGAGAAGGGCTTCGGTGGCCCGCTGCGGAAGGTTCCGGAGATGCTTGTTGATAATGTGATCCTTGCCCGGGCTGGTGTTTCTAGTGAGTCTAGACAATGCTGCGCAGAGTTCAGCCTGCGTAAAGGGCTCGTCAAGTTCGGGGTTTGGTTTTCCACTGTAGGCTCTGTCGTGTGCCGTTGTGGTTATCTGTGGATCTCCGCACAGCTTCTTCTGAACCTCTCGAAGGATGTTCTTTTCCGATCCGGCGCAGTTGTGTACGAGCCTGCAGAGGTTCTGGCGCTGCTGCGTCCTTGTAGGGCCGTTATCGAGGAGAGCGCGAAGAATGTGCCAGGTTTTCTTTGTGCTTAGACTTCCCTGGAGCGCGTCGCAGAACGCATTCCAGTTCTGTCTTGCTAGCTTCTCTGCATATTTCTGCACTTCTTCAGTGAGGAGGGCGATTCTCTTCTTGAGTCGTTTTTTTAGCCTCCGTCTCCTCCATCTTTTGAGAAGGGATCGTCTGGCTTCTCAGAGGTGGAGGAGGTGCATGTCCACGGCCGGCGTTTCCTCATTTAGCTGGATTCTTTTGGTGTGACGTTCTGCAATGTCGACAACTTTCTTCATCCATTCGTCTATGTTCTCGATGGCAGCCTCGACATTTAGGGCATCTCTGAATGATTTCCACTCCGTTATTTGGGCCGTGCCAGTTCTAGCGGGCTTGCGAGTGTGAAGTATGCCTAACTGGAGGATGTGGTGATCGCTGCCCAGGGTTTCTGGGAGACGACTCCACTCCGCTGTGCGCACGTTTAGCGTGAACGTGAGATCTGGGTTTGTGTCTCTCGAGACACTATTCCCTATCCTCGTTGTCTGTAGCGGATCGTTCCACAGAGTTAGTCTGTGCTGCTGAGCAGTGTCGTGTACTCGGGCGCCTTTCTTTGTGGTGGTGTCATAGCCCCAAGCCGTATGGGGGGCGTTGAAGTCGCCCATTATAATGAGTTGATGACCATCGGCGCGTTTCTTGAGTTCTCGTACCAGGAGGTCGAAGTCTGGGAGCTGGTCTCTTGGGGGACTGTACACGCTAGCAACGATGACAGTTTTGTTCGATTTTCGCTCCGGTATCACTTCTATCACTGTATGTTCGATGGGTGTGTTGACCGGTTCCAATTCCTGCACTGTGAGATTCTTTTTTGTTAATATTGCAGTGCGCTTTGATTGGACGTGCGCGTTGTATCCATGTAGGCGGACGTTCTGTGCATTCGTCTCTTGCAGTGCCAAAAGGTCGGGTGGGTCTTGTTTAACAAATTCTTGTAAGGCAGCAAAGCGTGGTCGGTAGTAGCGACAGTTCCATTGCCAGAGACGGAGAGTGGAAAGGCGCGTTTGTCGATCTGTGATTAGGGACGGCCATGTTCGGTTGATTCTGGTCGCTGCCGGCTTTCGCGGGTAGGTGAAATTGAGCGAGAGGTATTTCGGCCATTTGCTCGCGCCCGCTTCCTGTCCGGATGAAGGTCACTTAGTGACGTGTTGAGGTGCTGTTTGGTGACGTATGTGTTCTTCACGTGTGCTATAAAGTTGTTTAGTTGCGCTGCAAGCCCGTCAACTTTGGCGTCTAAGGTGGTAACCTTGGTAGCCATACTTGCGGCGAAATTTTGTATTGCTGCCTGTACAATGTTCTCAACTGTGGTGAGGATGCTTTTCCTCAGAGCTTCTTGTAAGAGCTGGAGTCTTGTGTCGACAACGGATTCCATATCTGCTGTGGGTCTTTCGTTATTTTGGCTGATCGTGCTCTTCGGGTGAAGCTTGTCTATGAGGTCTCTCTGCTCCTCGCACTTTTTAAGAAGCCTGTTCGTATTGTCTTGCTGTTTCTGATGGCTTTGTATAAGTTTGTCGATAAGGGCCTGTTGGCTTTGCAGTTGACTGGCTTGATGCTGCAGTGTACTTTGTTGCACGTGCACCTTATCTTGGAGAGCTCGTAAGGCTTCATTGTCAGGCGACAAAATTCGGAGCCACTCGAACCTCTCGCTACGTTCGCATAACTCACTCTTTTGGGCGAGCACGAGCGTCAGCGTGAACGGGATCGCGATCGCGGTCGGCGTGCAGACCGTGATCGACCTCGTGTGGGAGCGTCGCCGGCGCTGCTGTGCAGGTTAGTGGTTTGGCTTGTTAGTTCCGGGAATTCTTCATCCGCTAGGCTCCAGCGACAGTCTCGTGCTTTGATCCTGTCCATTCGTTGCTTTCGGATGTGAAATGGCGGCGGGTTGGGCTTAAGCCTTTTCCTGCAGTCTTTGCTTGCGGTTTCATGGTCTTCCCCGCGTAACTTACAGGCAGGTTTGCACATGTGGTCGGGTGGTTGATTGGTCTTGCCGCATTTAGAGCAGAAGCCCGGCAGTGGTCGCGGGCAGACATCCTGGCGATGTCCCGTGTTGCCGCAAGTTTTGCAGTACTGCACAGATTTCCGGTAGGGTCTGCATCGAAAGTCGAGGCTGTGGAAGCGGACGTAATAAGGAACGTGCGGTCCTTGAAAAAAGATCAGCGCCGTGGATGATTGCCCTAGCATACGTGCGTGGAGAACTGTGTACCTTGCCGGTGCACGGAGGCCTGCCTTCAGTTCTTCTTCGCTTGTGCCAGGCAGAAGTCCGCTTATAAAACCACGGGATACATCGTCTGGAGTTCTCGTGTTGCTTTTTATGGTGAACAAAGTGCCGCCAAGTTGTATACTTGTGATGCTCTCTAGTTTTTAGATGCGAAGCAGCTCTTTGACTAGCCTGTATAACGCTGTCCCTCCGTACCACAATCATCATCATCATCATCATCCTCCGCACAAGCGCAAGGCAACGCGCTTCCCTTGTCGCAGGTATTGGAGCGGTGCCAAGTAGGTCACGCTCCCCTCGCACGCTTCCCTCGCAGGTGCGCGCGTACGTCACTCTCTCCCTCACCCGCCTGAGCGCCCGCAGCTGTCGGCTCCAACGCCCGCTCGCCTCCCGTTTCTGCGTTTCAAACAAACGTTTTCACCAGTAAACGCTACACCGAGTTTCGCTTCAAACGTCTTCCAGCACCCGCGTTAGCGCCGTTCAACCCGTGACGCCACCCGTGCGCAACGCTGCTGCTTCGCATCCCATCAGGGTTCCCTTCGGGGAGATGGTCCAATTTTTTTCGCGTCTTCCCATTCGGCCGTGCTTGCTATAATCAGATTTTCCAGGCGTTGCACTTGAACGCACACTGTTTCGCTGAAGTCTTGCTGTGCGATGCCGCTGGCTTTTCCGATGGCGTGCACGATGGCAATGTTGTTCCACTTGCTAGCTCGAGACCTGCTTGTGGGCGGTATACAACCTTGTAGTCGTCAAATGGTAGAGGTGGCATCGTAGGCTTGCGACGCTGCGGTTGTGATTGCTGCGTGGACGTTTCTTCTTTGGTTGGCGTTGCTTCTTGCGTCGTCCCCCGTCCCCCCCCCCCCCCCCCCCCGTGTCTCTCTTGCCTTTCCTGCCTCTCGTGATCCAAACGCTTTCTCGTTCAATTGTTCTACCACTGCCCGCATCATACCGCCAAGTAGCTGCAGCATTCTGCACTTCAGTCCGGTCTGTATGCATGGCGTTCGTATCGTCCGGGAGGTCACTGGGCATTTCGGTTGTTCCGTCCGCTGCTTTGCTCATGTTGGGAGCTGGTCTCCGCGTGGGCAGGCGCCGGTGCAATGCCCACAGGAGCGCTCGAGCGTTCCGAGCGCGCGCCGAGCGCTGACACGTCCCTGCAAGGGCTCGCGTTCGGCGTTCGGCGTTAGGGTTAGCCAGGCGGGTGCGCAGGCTTGCAAAAATGAAGCAACAAGACACTCACTTGGTGTTGGTCAGTGTCTGCCGGTTCCTCTCATCTTGCCTGCTACGCAGATGCCAAAATGAGGTTCGTTGTTGGCCGTTATCCTAGTTGAGAAGCTCGAGAAGTGGGAGCCCATGTGAAGCACGTCTGCACTCCACAGCCCCTTAGCGGCGTTTTTTTCTTAACAAAAGAAGGTTTCTTTTATTTTGCGCACATGAAAAAAGACGTTTTCCTTAAAGGGACCGACAACTGACCAGAACCTGCGATTAGATTCTGGCGGAAATGAAAAAACCATGAATTATGGTGACAGATTCAAGCATACTTAATGGGGCTTGTGTTTTTGTGTGTTTTGTGCTTTTAAACTCAGTTTGAAAATCACAAAATACGGGTATGTCGCGCAGCGTAGCCGTAAGGACTTCGTACTGCTATATGGAGCCTTCGGTTTGGTGTGCATAGTCAGATGCTTTTATACGCACCATAATGCCACAAGCTAAAAGACACTGCTATATCGATAAGTGAGGACTATTCGCAGAGGGTTCGTGAAATTAGGCGAAAGCTGAGGGCAAGCGCGAAAGAAAACCGTGAGAGAGGCGAAAAAGTTTCCTTAGCTTTTGACAAATTATACATCAATAAAGTGGCGTATATTTGGAACATGGAAATAAATGATAGAGTTATTGTTCAAAAAAACGACGAAGAAAAACCACGCCGCCCAACCACTCGTCGTCACGCGCTAACTCTAAAGTAGACACTGGTTCCGCAGATTGCCAAAGCATTGTTTCGGAGCTTCCGTGTTTAGAAATCAACCGTCCATCCTACGGAAACTCACTTCGAGGCAAAGAAAAACACCTGCGCATCATCAATTTAAATGCTCGTGGCGTAGTGAACAAGACGGATATACTTGAAATTCAATTGCTACAGCATGATCCACACATGCCATCATAACAGAAACTTGGCTGCATAGTCATATAACAAATGAACTAGTTCTTCCTCCTAATTTCAAAGTTTTTCGTAAAGATAGAATACACAGAGGCGGGGGCGTAGCCATTCTTGTTAAAGAACAGATAGTAGGAACGCTTATCGGTGACACTCCCGATTTGGAGTGTTTATGCGTCAAGTTATCATGTTGGGGCCATTGCTTTGTGCTATACGCATGTTACAGGCCACCTGATGCTACTCCAGGCTACCTGATTAAGCTACAGAAGCACATGTCTTCTTACCAAAACAAGAAAATTTTATTGACTGGCGACCTGAACTTGCCTGGTGTTAATTGGGAGCTCTTCCAAGCAGACAATAAGAGTGATGAAAACGCTAACATTATTTTCGACATTATGCTAACACATGATCTAATCCTAGTGGTCAATGAACCCACTCGTGTGCAAGGGTCGTCCAGTTCGGTATTAGACGTTGTATTTTTAAACCGTGCCTTTTCTGAGCATACTGTGTCAATTGAAGATGGTTTATCAGATCATTTCCTTGTTGCTGTTTCTGTACCCATCGTCAAGACTGCTGTTCGCAAAATTCCTCAAGCCATACCTATTAAAGATTATTCTAGAGCTGATGACGCCAGCGTGGTTGACTACATGGAAACCTGTTTTACAGGCTTTGCTGATAGTGGCGGTGATGTGTGTGCACTATGGTTAACTTTTACTACAATGTGTAAGCATTGCATAGAAACATTCATACCAACTAAATCTAAGAAAGTCAATAAAAGTACCCCTTCGATCACGCGCGGTATAATTCAATTGAAGCGCAAAATCAAACGAGCAAAGAAGCATGCGCGTACGGGGATCATCAGTGAATTACAAAAAAAGCTAGCATGCGCTGTAGGCGATTCGAAAGAGCTATATTTTACGAAAACATTGCCCAACTTTATAAAGAACGAGCCGGATAAGTTTTGGGAATACCTGGGCGAAAGCAAGAAGTCTGTCATGGAAATCGCAATAAACGGAACCATTATTAACAATTTAAATCCTATCGCTCAACATTTCAACGATTACTTTCATAGCGTATTTACCAGTACAAGTTCAGTATTACCGCTAGATTCTGAAATGTTTGAGCACCACGAGGCGAACTTCATTTCATACCACGGCATTGTGAATATGTTGTTAAATTTGAAAACCAAAACAACTCCTGGCCCTGATATCCCCAATGTGTTCCTTAGGCGATACGCCGAAACTATTGCCAAGTTCTTGGTTGTGTTATTCAGAAAATCACTGTTATGTTCAAAAGTACCTAGTGATTGGAGGATGGCTCGAGTTTCCCCAGTCTTTAAGAAAGGCGATCCATCGCTACTACAGAATTATCGCCCTATATCACTGACGTCGTCATGCGGCAAAATTTTTGAGCACATAGTCGCAACTCGCATTAATGAATTTCTGGAATAAAACTCGATACTAACCGCTTGTCAACATGGTTGCACAAAGGGCTGTTCCACTGTCACACAATTAGTAGTAGTAATCGATTCATTTTTTATTTTAGTAAAGCCTTCGATAGGGTAATTCACGAAAAATTAATTCTAAAGCTAAGAAACATAAACCTGCCAGATATCCTGTGCAAGGACTCGAACACATGGCGACGGAGGCTTGCAGGCACGAACGGGCGAGTTCTACTGGCGCTTGTGTCACAGCAAACCTTGTCCTCGGATCCGGGAATTGGGATCCACTCAAGATTCAGGGCAGTGGTCGCTTTGGATGCTAATGGTCAAATTGATGCTGTGTTTTTTTATTTTAGTAAAGCCTTCGATAGGGTAATTCACGAAAAATTAATTCTAAAGCTAAGAAACATAAACCTGCCAGATATCTTGATTTCTTGGATCGCAGACTATCTGAATAACCGTAAACAGTATGTTTCAGTTGATGGTCACAGCTCCGGCTATCTACCAGTCACTTCAGATGTCCCCCAGGGTAGCGTTTTGGGCCCTTTGCTCTTTCTTTTATATATTAATGGCGTCGTCACCGTCGTCACTCCTGGAACTCAAATAAGACTGTTCGCGGATGACTGTGTTGTGTTTCGTGCAATTAAGTCTGTGGTAGATCAGAGGGAACTAGATTTCAGCTTGAATAACACATCACTGTGGTGCGAAAAATGGGGCATGGCTGCAAATACCGAAAAAACAGTCTCGCTACGCATAACGCATAAAAAGAATCCGCTCAATTACGTGTACTCAATGGGGTCCGTTCCGTTAAAACAAGTTGAGAATTATAAATACCTTGGCGTAACCTTCACAAACAATTTTTCTTGGAACCTTCATATAGAGTACACATGTTGTGCTGCATTCCGTAAGCTAACCTATCTACGACACAAACTTAGAAATTCTCCTTCAAACGTCAAGTTACTCTTGTTGGGACGCGTGTACGCGCGGTAGAAGCGGACACAACCGCGCGGCGTGGATCCCAAACATCAACTGACTTTATTCGGGTTCGCTCTGGTGGTTCCGGAGAGCAGCAGAGGGTGGCGCTGCCTGGCAGCTTGGCTTGGCTTGGCTGCCGCCACAGCACTCCCCCCTTAGTGAGTTGCCGAACGGAGTTAAAGGTCCAGGCGAGTGGGTGCTCTTGATAGCCGTCCGCTGTGTGTCAGCCGGGAGGGCACCTCGTGGGCTTGGGCTGGCATTGAAGCTGGGGGTCCTGGCGATGATTCCCTTAGCGGAGGCAACACGGCATCGTCACGGTCCATGTGTGCTGGCTTGATGCAGTCCAGCGACACAACCTCCTCACGACCGCTTCTCTGGATGGTGAATTGTTTGTTGTCACGGCGGAGGACTTTAAACGGCCCATCGTAGGGTGGCTGAAGAGGTCGCCGAACCGCGTCGTGTCGTACAAACACATATGGGCACGATGTGAGCTGCGGGTCGACGTGCACCACACGCGACCCTGAGGGCCGTGGAGGTACCGCGCGCAGTTTGCTCATGATGTTGCCTAGGCGAAGTGCATCGTCACTGCAAGCTATGGATGCCTCCTCTGAGCCGCGCGCAAAGAACTCTCCCGGCAGCCTGAGTGTCGTGCCGTAGACCAACTCAGCGGCACTGCAGCCAATGTCCTCTTTCAAGGTGGATCTTATACCCAAAAGTACGAGTGGGAGGGCCTCCACCCAGTTGTGTTACTCGGTTGCCGTGAGCGCAACCTTCAGCTGGCGGTGAAAGCGCTCCACCATGCCATTGCTCATGGGGTGGTACGCCGTCGTACGTATGCGTGAGGTGCCCATGAGCTGACTGATGGCAGTGAAAAGGGCTGATTCAAACTGTCTGCCGCGGTCTGTTGTTATCGTGGAGGGCACCCCAAAACGGGCTACCCAGTGGTAGAGGAAAGCACTCGCAACCGTCTCGGCAGTGATGTCCGCGATAGGGATGGCCTCCGCCCAGCGGGTGAACCTGTCGACACAGGTCAGCAGGTAAAGCTTTCCGTGGCAGGGTGGCAGTGGGCCGACGATGTCCAGGTGGACATGGTCAAAGCAAGAATCCGGAGTGGGGAGTGTTCCCAGTGCTGTCGAGGTATGGCGTTGTATCTTAGAGCGCTGGCAAGCTACACATTCACGTGCCCAGTGTCGGACGTCCCGATTTACGCCTGGCCAGACAAATCTTGCCGTCACCAGTCTTTGGGTGGCTCTAATCCCCGGATGAGACAGTCTGTGCAAGGACTCGAACACATGGCGACGGAGGCTTGCAGGCACGAACGGGCGAGTTCTACTGGCGCTTGTGTCACAGCAAACCTTGTCCTCGGATCCGGGAATTGGGATCCACTCAAGATTCAGGGCAGTGGTCGCGGTCAACAGGCGATTCAGTTCGCCATCTTCACGTTGAGCGGCAGCCAAAGCGGGAAAATCAACCTGTAGTGTGGGCATGATGGCGTTGACAGGATTCCGAGAGAGGGCGTCCGCTACCTCATTGTCGCCGCCTTTGACGTCGGATGTCAGTCGTGAACTCTGAATATATAGGACATTTGGCGCGTTCACGTGCTGTGTGCGTTCCCCCGTCGGAGCTTAGCGAGCGCAATGCGTAGGTAAGCGGCTTGTGGTCGGTGAGGACGAAAAACTCTACACCTTCCAGGAAATGGCGAAAATGTCGTATGGCAGCGTACACGGCCAGCAGTTCTCTCCCGAAGGTACTGTAGCGGCGCTCGGTAGGCGTTAGCTTCCTCGAAAAGAAGGAAATCGGGCGCCAGATTCTCCCAAAGAGTTGCTGTAATACAGCCCCAACGGCTGTATCGGAGGTATCCACCATCACACTCTGCGGGACACCGGACCTGGGGTATTCAAGCAGTGCGGCGTTTGCCAAGGCGTCCTTCACCTCGCAGAAGGCTTCTTTTGCTTCTTGAGACCAGGAGAGTGTGTCTGAGCCATTTCGTGAAGTGGCCAGCAGATCGTGGAGAGGTTGAAGGATCTGGGCGCAACGGGGAATGAAACGGCGGTAGAAGTTTACCAAACCCAGAAATTCCCGAAGCTAGCGCTTGGCGGTCGGCTGCGGAAATCCTTGCACGGCTTCAACCTTGTTGGGTTTAGGAAGACCTCCTGAGGCAGAGATGACGTGTCCAAGAAACGAGAGCTGTCGCACGCCGAGCTCGCATTTGGCCATGTTCACGACCACGCCATGCGCCACTAAGCGCTGGAAGACGATGCGTAGATGATTCACGTGCTCTTCCGGAGTGCTGCTGGCGACTAGCAAGTCGTCAAGATAGGCGTGGCAGAAGTTGAGACCGCGTATAGCACCGTGCATGAACCGCTGGAATGTCTGACCCGCGTTTCGGAGTCCAAATGGCATTCGGAGAAATTCGAAGAGTCCGAAAGGCGTTGCGATGGCGGTCTTCGGGACGTCCTCCGGGGCAGCGGGAATCTGATGGTATGCCCGCACCAGGTCGATCTTCGAGAAGATAGTGGCACCGTGAAGCCTCGTCGTGACATCGTGTATGTGCCGTACCGGGTACCTGTCTGGGGTCGTTACCCGGTTCAGCGCCCTGTAGTCCCCGCATGGTCGCCAGTCTCCCGGTGTTGACTTGGGCACCATATGGAGTGGAGATGCCCAGGCGCTCGACGAGCGTCTGATGATCCCTAGTTCCAGCATGTGTTCAAATTCTTGCCGGGCGACCTTCAACTTCTCCGGAGACAAACGGCGAGGCCGCGCGTGCACGGGAGGGCCGCTGGTGGCGATGTAGTGGCGTACCTCGTGCTTCGCCGCGGCGCTGGCTGGCGGCTGCCTCGTCAACTCGGGAAACTCATGCAGAATTCGAGTAAAACGTTCTGCACCGGACGGCCCGAGCAGAGTGGGGCTCAGCGGAGGGTGCTTCGAGGGATTGCCTTGCACAGTTGCCTGCGACACGGGATCGTGAAGGCGCCGGTTGCGCACATCTACGAGAAGGCCGAAATGCCGAAGAAAATCCGCACCCAAGATGGCGAACTTCACTGCTGCCCCGATGAAAATCCACCGGAACGTTCTGTTCAAGCCTAAATTGAGTTGCAGCGAGCGATGTCCGTAGGTGGCGATGGTTGTGTTGTTGACCGCCTGAAAGGGGGACGCGCTGGGGACACGGCCATGGGTGGACCCAACCGGCAACACGCTCACGTCAGCGCCGGTGTCCACGAGGAATCGAAGGCCACTGTCGCGGTCGGTGAGGAAAAACACTGATGGACGAAATTCGGGGGCATCCGGGACACTGGTCGTCCTCAGTGCCGGCCGCTCCCGTTTCCCGCATGGTCGCAAGGAGGGATGCATTTGCGAGCAGCGTTGCCATACCTCCTGTGAAAGCAGCAGGTTTTCTGTTGCGCTGCTGGACGCTGGCGCTCCTCGGGAGTACTGCGGGCCTGCATCGCTGCGACGGTATCGGCGAGGCGGGATATCTGCTCCCGGATGTCGTGCAGTGCGGTCGTAGGCGCGCGGCCGGCGATGTCTGGCTGTAGCGCCGCGACGGACGGCGGAGCGACCGCCAGCACAGAGTCCGCGAGCTCGGCGAGTTCAGACAGGCGTTTGTCGGCACCGAGGCGAGGATCATGCGCACGTTGCCCGGGAGTCGCTGTAGGAACAGCTCGCGAAGCAGTCTGCTGTCGGTATCGGTCGTAGTTGCGCCGTCCGTGTGCAACAGCTGCCTCATGTGGCGCAACAATTGGCTGGGCGTCCGGTCCCCGAGCTCGGTGTCGTGCAGTAGCTGCTGCAGGCGCTGAGGCTCCGACGGCGTGAGGCGGCTGATGAGGAGCTGTTTCAGGGTTGTGTACGCGTTCTCTGCAGGTGGAGCGACCAGCAGATCGCGTATTTCGCTCGCTATTGCCGGTGGGAGGCTAGCGACCACGTGGTGGTACTTTGTTAGCTCACCGGTAATATGACGAGCGGTGAATTGGGACTCCACCTGCAGGAACCACAGCTGCGGGTCCGCTGTCCAAAACGGCGGGAGCCTGATGTCGACGGCGGAGATGACCAGTGCGTCAGGGGTGGCCTCCATGGTGTCGATCGCTTGAAAAAGGCGGTAAGCCTCGTCCGGGTCACTACTGTTGGGACGCGTGTACGCGCGGTAGAAGCGGACACAACCGCGCGGCGCGGATCCCAAACATCAACTGACTTTATTCGCGTTCGCTCTGGTGGTTCCGGAGAGCAGCGGAGGGTGGCGCTGCCTGGCAGCTTGGCTTGGCTTGGCTGCCGCCACACTCTCTTACCTGACCTATATACGTCTTAAATTAGAATACGCCTGCGTCGCCTGGGATGCGTATACTAAAAACAATATCAACAAACTTGAAAGAATTCAAAGAAAATCGCTTCGTTTCATTTACTCCAAATATAAACGTTCGGACCCCCCTTCTCAACTTATGTTATCCAATGACATTCCTTCTCTTCAGCTAAGAAGACAGAACTACCGACTCGATTTCCTACGTAATCTAATCAACCACAAGTTCATCCTCGACCTTTCACTTTATGTAAGTCCTCTTCTTACAAGGCAGACACGACACCATCGCACTGACGCACTAACACCTATCTATGCTAGGACAGACGCATACAAGTTTTCTTTTTTTCCACGGACCGTTTCTGAATGGAATTCTCTGCCCGCACCGTAGAACTTGTGATTATCTGATTTACATGTGCTTTTCTGTGCCTTTTCTTTATATTCTTTTGTATTCTACTACGTTCTTTTGAATTGTGCTTATGCGTATGCATGTATAAACATTTCTTATAGTTGTTGGTTTTGTCTACACTTATGTATGCCCGTCCTGCAAGGACCACAATGTGGTCTGCAGTATGTACTAAATAAATAAATAAAAATAAATTAGTGCTCAAAGTTAGAGCACGCATATTATTAAGCATTCCCGCTCTCTTCTTCTGTGCTGTCCACGAGGTACGAAACAAATAAGTTGACACTGCACGAGAAGCGCCGCTGCCTTCGCGGCGCAACCGTGGAACGGTCGCTGAAGGCTGCGACGCATTTGCGCGCCGTTTTTCTCTCGTGTCTGCGAACCGGTACCGGAGTGTAAGCGCGAATTCGCGAGTGAGATCGCAAGTCATAGCAACATTGATTTCTTTATATTCAGGGCTTGTGGTGAACTGGTTTCGGTTTCGGCGGCTACTGCCACCTAAAGGTTAGGAATAGAAAAGAGGAAGACGACGACGTTGTTGGTAGGGCGGCCATCGCCGTGTGTTCGATCTGGGCGGTTGGCTCACGGCCGTGTGCTGGGCAGTCGGACCATGTGGGCGTCATCAGGCCGCATGGACGACACAGTGGTCCCAGACGGCGGCCCGCACCTTCGAAGAAGATTCGCGAGCCCTGATGGCAGGCCAGCTTGGAAGGCCTAAAGGTCCAAGTCACCGTGCTGCCCGGCGCCCGTGTTCGTCGCAACGGCACTGTGAGTGGCCTACGGCTTCCGAGGCATGTCAAGCGCGCCTCAGGTGATCAGCAACGACGTGCCCGACTGCAACCACGGCAAGGCCAACTCAACGGGCTGCCCGGCGCCCATGTTCGCCGCAACGGCACGTGTGAGTGGTCCCCGGCTGCAGAAGCGCTACGCGTTACGTCCAGGCGCCCGGTTCCGTGTGAACATGAGTGTGCGTCGGCGCACGGCGGTGTTAGTGCGCGGAGGTGGTGTGTGTGTTAGTGAACTGTAGTGTACGTCACGTAATTTATGTCATTTGTATGTCTCGCTGTCCAATGTGCTTAGTCCATCGCTGTGACGTCATAAAGTGTTTTTTTCATGTCTGGCGTCTTTCCACCTCTTGTCTGAGTTCCTGGGCCCACGAACCTCTTACATTGGCGAGCCTGCCAGGATTGGCTTTTAAGACCTTAAGCCAATACTCAGACGCGTCGAGGATGACGGTAGGCATGAAAAAATTGCTTTGTCGTACTGCTGGTTAAAGCGTTCGTGTTGAGTCATAGATAACCGGCTGCGCCCGGATATGTTTTGAAATGAGCGACAGTTTTATAAAAGACAGGCTCATTTGACGAAAAGTCAATGAAGTGATGCAGTATAATTGAAATGACAATATCCTAATGACATCCTTGTCAGGCTTTGAGTCATAGCGGGTGATTTGAGTGGTTGCATGATATTACTTGACTATAGCAATTTGAATGTGACTGAAAAGGCTAATTTTGGGGTTGGCGGTTGAGGAAGTGTTAGTGAACACTGCAGCAACATGGCTTACTTACTCCGAGAAAACGTGCTAGTTGTGTACGCAAGGGCATAGAAGTAGCAGAATATATGGCCTTCTTCAAGATGTAAAAAGATGACCTGATGAATAGAGAAATACGGAAAAGCCTACAACCATATTATGCCTTGATAGACTTAGTTCTTTTCTTGTATTTTGTTATATGCATCGACAGCACTGGTCACAGCCGTTTGGCCGTTAGTCTGCCACATGAATTGGCACTTGAACTAGTTCTACGTCAGTGTTTAAGATAACTGCCCACACTATTGTTCATAATCACGTGACACCGATGTTCTCGCCCATGAAATGAGCAGGAGTCCTATGCTGGTTAGGTAAGGGAACTACGTGACGCAAAATAAACGAAATAGGAACTGGTGTGGTGTCCGGAATATGAACTCGTTCGATTCGCCATGTGTGGTCTTTGTGCGCCATTCGGTTACTTAGTGAAGTTGTACGAAAATGTGGACGCACCTTCGTATTCTCGGAAACTCGTACAACTTTCTTGAACTGGGGGAAAAATGTGGTGAACTGGTTTCGGTTTCGGCGGCTACTGCCACCTAAAGGTTAGGAATAGAAAAGAGGAAGACGACGACGTTGTTGGTAGGGCGGCCATCGCCGTGTGTTCGATCTGGGCGGTTGGCTCACGGCCGTGTCCTGGGCAGTCGGACCATGTGGGCGTCATCAGGCCGCATGGACGACAGAGTGGTCCCAGACGGCGGCCCGCACCTTCGAAGAAGATTCGCGAGCCCCGATGGCAGGCCAGCTTGGAAGGCCTAAAGGTCCAAGTCACCGTGCTGCCTGGCGCCCGTGTTCGTCGCAACGGCACTGTGAGTGGCCTACGGCTTCCGAGGCATGTCAAGCGCGCCTCAGGTGATCAGCAACGACGTGCCCGACCGCAACCACGGCAAGGCCAACTCAACGGGCTGCCCGGCGCCCATGTTCGCCGCAACGGCACGTGTGAGTGGTCCCCGGCTGCAGAAGCGCTACGCGTTACGTCCAGGCGCCCGGTTCCGTGTGGACATGAGTGTGCGTCGGCGCACGGCGGTGTTAGTGCGCGGAGGTGGTGTGTGTGTTAGTGAACTGTAGTGTACGTCACGTAATTTATGTCATTTGTATGTCTCGCTGTCCAATGTGCTTAGTCCATCGCTGTGACGTCATAAAGTGTTTTTTTTTCATATCTGGCGTCTTTCCACCTCTTGTCTGAGTTCCTGGGCCCACGAACCTCTTACAGGCTTCACTAGTTTCCTTCTCCCATTGCGGCCTTATAATAGCTATCGGCCTCACCTCCCACTGTTTGCAAATCTATGGCCTGTAAAGACTCCATAGTCGCCGCAGATTAAAAATTCGGATTTTATATGCTTCGCGGTGTTTTCGGCGTTACTACTGGGTGATTAGGAATTCTTACCGGATAAGTTTTCAGTTGCACTGATAAAAGCAGGTACCACAAAAATTGGTTGTCGGTCCCTTTAAGTAAAAAAAAACGTGTGCTATTTTTCGCCATATGCTAACAATCACATATCGCGAGACGGTAGCCCTGCAGCACTACATGTACATCTTCATGTTTTCCGATTAAGTTATTCAGAAGGACGCTAACATGCACTTTGCCGTATACTTGAAAGGCACAGCAGCAGCAGAAATGAAATAACTGTGCGGAACCAGAGGTGTGAATGACATAGCACGCTCGCGACGCAGGCGCTCACTGATTTCAAGAATGATCAAAGACTGCAGCGCAATGCCACAGAGTACTATAACTGTGTTTGGATAAGAATACATGAAAGCATTCGACACTGCACCCACTCAGGGAACAAAGATATTGGAGGATATGTGTGGCGTACGCAGTAAAAGCGCGGTGGCTAGCAGACGACAGAAGGCACCATCCACACTTGGGAACTTCCTCCACTCGCCGCTAGGCGCCGACTGTGTTCGATGTCTAGGCCAATAACTAACCGTCGTTTTCTGACGGTTGCTGCAGTTTCTGGTCGGCTGTACGTACTTGCACTTGCGTAGCGTAGCGCTTACGAATTCACAAGCGTGCACACGCGAACACCACACGGACGACACACGACAAGGAAAAAGCGAAGTGGCCGGAAGCGCGTGCATTTCATTGCAGGCTAACCGGAAGTCGAAGCTCTTTTTCGACCAATCAGCGGGGCTTGGACTCTTCCGACGTTACCAAAAGCCACAATGTCGTCGCGGCTAGCTTTGGTATGCAAATGGCCGGCGAGGGGCACGGGATTGTTTTTCGAGTTTGTGGCGCGGCCGCGGCAAGGTATATGTAAACTGGTAGCGTAACTTTCGTAGAAGCCCATGTGTCAAGAAGTTGGCTAGCTGTTGCAACTGTCGCCATCTACGTATAGAGGGGACAACTTAAAAAAAAAGTCGACGTCGCAACCGGAAGCGGAAACGACGTCACGTTTTAACGCTACATGGCGCGAAATTATGAAATATTTTGTCAGGGCACCGCTTTTAACTTGATTTTTATAGCTTCACGTTTTCCTTTCTTTGTTATTACGGTTATGACGGCTACATAATGGCAGCCTACAAGAGAATAGGAAGACGAAAAAGACAGATTTGGTAAACAAGGTCAATTTTATTGGCAAAATATTGCAGTTGTTTCGGATATTACACCAAAATATATAACGCATAAAAAGGAAATCAGAGAAACATCAAAGTGCACAACATAAGAACGAATTTACAAATTGCTGCTAATTATTTCACAACCTAGAGCTGGAGACACTCGCTTGTGAGTGGCCTCAACTATATCAGCAGTGGACAGCGTGCTGCGCTGTCGTTGCAGTCGCTACCTGATTCTCTGTGCCTGTTGTTGAAGCTTCCGTGGCCTTGGTCGCAGCCAGTCCATCTATGTTTTATCTTCAGTGGTGGAAACACTGGTTGGCGCTAAGGACAAATGGATTCCATTAGGGAAACTGTCGAGGCTTACGGGACAGCAGAAAAGAAGCAATATGTAAACAAGGTACACTGAAGGGGAAACAAGGCACTTCTCAGGCACTATAAGGAAACACAGAAGGCCTAAAATCACATTCTATGTTCTTTAAGTTGGAAGAGAGATCAGACACATTTTTTTCTTGTTCATTGGAAATAAATGTTCATTGTTTCAGATATCCACTTCCGTTACAGGAAGTACGTCGCTGATTTCTTGGTGGACTCCGGCATAAAACACTTTCGTGTTAAAAAAACTAAGAAAAGGGAACAGGCCACGCCTACCGTCCAGATGAAGGAAGACACAGGAGGGGAGAAGACGCACTGGCCTGGTCTGGTGTCAACGCTCGGAAGGCCAACATTTGTCGGAGGGACTCAGTCGAGCGCCAACGCCCAAGGGATCGCTAGATCGACACGTCTCCTGCTCCGAACGCCCAGCAGACGTCTGGGGGTCGCCTTAGTCCAAGAACGTCCCTCTTCAAGCAAGCCAACTGAGCCAGCCAGGGACGCAGCCAAGATGGCTTCATCGAACCTTCCCGTGTGAGCTCTTTTTGGTGCAAAGCACCTTAAGGAGAGGCTTGCCTGCGGCGTATTTCCGCTGTCGTGACGGTGGGCCTATCCTGGGGGGCAGTGCAGTAAGAGAGTGTTGTGAAATTGTGGGCCTATCCTAGAGGCAGTGCACCCAGAGAGTGTGTGTGTAGGGTTATCGTGTCAGAAGCGATTCAGTAAAACGTTCTGGCTAGTTGGTTCATATATTTTTGAAACTGCGCGAGAAGACGGGGACAGTTGTTCTATCGTTCATTTTGGTTCTTTTTTCTCACCTATTGTGCCATCATTGCCTTTACACTTGTTGGATGTTGTCTGTTTTTAAACGTTTGTATGGTCTCATCGCCTTTTAACCCGTTATTTCTTGTGACATCCATCATTTTGCTTTTGTTTTTATCTTTCACATGCTTGCGTGACTTCACTCTATGTTTTCTTGGTGTCTTTAGTGTATTGTTAGAACGGCTTCCTTTATCCGGGCGATTGTTCAGGTCCATTTCTTGGTTTGTAATGATGCTCAGCAGTTTCTTATATTTAGGCACATGGGTGAGTGACAGTATGATATTTTATGCACATGGGTGAGTGACTCTCAGGAAATAGACAGTTGGCAGTAACAGCGCTCATTGTGTCGTGTGTTTCTTTCTACTGTCCCCGCCTTCTCGCGCAGTTTTAAAAATCTAAAAATACAAGCGATTCTAACGAGTTTGTGCTAATGCGCCAGGGCTGCATGACGGCATGGCTGCCTGCATGACTGTGGATGCTTCGACCGAGTCAAATGCTTTCTCGTAAACTACGGAGGCTATGTATGTGGGGTTAGGAATACTTCGCGAATTTCTCTATCAGCTGACTGCTTCTGTGAATATTGTCCATTGTTGAGTAGCTTATACGAAACACTGCTTGTTCGTTAGGTTGACTGTAATCTAAGGTGGCACAAATTCTGTTAGTGATTGTCTTGTTAAATATCTCGCAGACAAATAACAGTAAGTTGATCGGCCTGTAAATTCTGAGGTACTTTACGTCACCTTTCCTGTGGATTAGGACGATGTTCGGGTTTTTCGAAGATCCCGGTACACTCGCGGCCATTATAGGCATTGCGTGTAGAGACCTTGCCAGTTTTTCTAGTATAACGCGTCCATCATCTTTCAACGGATGCGCTGTTGTCTGATCCTCACCAGGTGTTTTGCCCCCTTGCATTACATTCGAAGCTTTGCTCGCCTCTATATTACTGGTGGGATGTGTACCTTTTCTGAACTACTTCCTCGTTCAGTATTATCCTGGATGTCGCGGCTACTGTACAGATCTCTATAGGCAACCCCTCTGCTACTATAACTGTTATCCTTATTTGTGATGACATTACGGTAATTGTCTCTAAGTGCAGACGTCTGACTTTTCCCTATGCTTAGACGCCTCTTCACCGTTTTGAGGCAGCCTTCGTTCTTTACAGCATGCTTGATCCTCTCTATATTATACTTTAGTATGTCAGCTGTCTTTCATTTATTGATTAACTTCAAAAGCTCCGTAAATTATACTGTATACAGAAAACTACATTTATGTTCAACAGCCTTGGGAGAGCACCACTGTTTGAGATATATGTCTAGGCACTCGAAGTGGTAAGCGCATATATCTACTGAGACGAAGTAGTGACCCTTAATCCCAACCATGAGTGTGGATAAGAATGGGGCGGAGTGGATTGGGCAGACATTCTCAGATTAAAGATGGCAGCTTACCATTGTCGCTCAAGAGGAAAGTGTGTAACGCCTGCATCCTACCGGTACTTACCTACGGGGCAGTAACTTGGAGGCTCACTAAAAGGGTTCAACCTAAATTGAGGAAGACGCAGCGAGCAACGTAACGAAAAATTATAGTGCACTGAAGGTACATGACATGATGATGATGATGATCCTTGGGCGCATGACACGCGCCCAAATGCCTGGGTGCAAAAGACGACGACGATCGGTGGTTGTTGTCGATGCTCTTGCGCGCTCTCGCCTGGACCCAGATCTACCTTCCATACCGACCCGACGCCTCAGAGTCCACGACTGTATCTCAAGCAGCTACATACGCCGAAGAATGCCGACAACTGGCACGTTCATTCACGTCACAAGACTATTCGCGCCAGAAGTAGAACCACGATGCGTCCGCTACAATTGCATCGTATGCTCCCGGCTCGCTCGTCTGGCTGCGTGACCCGTCGACTACTCCTGGCCTTTCGACGAAGTTTTTCTCCAAATACCAGGGTCCCTGTCGTGTGCTGGACCAA
The DNA here is from genome assembly GCA_013339685.2 of Hyalomma asiaticum. Classification (NCBI taxonomy): domain Eukaryota; kingdom Metazoa; phylum Arthropoda; class Arachnida; order Ixodida; family Ixodidae; genus Hyalomma; species Hyalomma asiaticum. The sequence goes on along the minus strand of JABSTT010000081.1, from coordinate 16,072 downwards.
ACGTCCCCGGTGAACTACGCAGTTGAGCCATTACAACCATCTACTGACCATCGTCGTCGCGGCAAGGAAATTGTCCACGTGTCCCTTCTAAAGCACGGTCCCCCAGTTTTTTTTTTGCCCCTAGGTCACCAGGAGGGCTCCTTATTCAGTGGGGAGTAGTTGTACTGAAGGTGTATATGACATGCGCCCAAATGCTTGGGAGCAGAAGACGACTACGATCGGTCATTATGTCGACGCTCTTGCGCGCGCTCACCTGGATCAAGGTTGCCTTCCTGTTAGCAGTGTGTAAGACAACGTCGGGGCCTGTTTGAAGAAAAACAGCCACATTTTAATATGTATAATGTTAAGGGACAACAAAACACCGCAGTGGGTCAATGAACAAACGGATGTTATGGACATATAAGTTGAAGTTAAGAAGTGGGCGTTGGCAGGGCATGTAATGCGAACGTAAGGCAACCGTTTGTCATGGAGGGTGACAGAGTGGATCCCTAGAGAAGGCGAACGTGGCAAGGGATGGCAGAAAGTTACATAAGTAGATGAGATCAAAGAAAAACAGGGATAAGCGGGTCGAAGTTAGCACAGGACCGGCAAAATGGGAAATAAATGGGAGAGACTGCCCTGCAGTGGGCATAGACAGGTTCATGATGATCATGACGATGAATACCCTGCCATGTCGAGCTATGCCAGGTGAACGACACGTCCACGAGAGCACCGAGACGTAGGCAGGCAGACAGACAGACAGACATACAGACAGATAGATAGATAGATAGATAGATAGATAGATAGATAGATAGATAGATAGATAGATAGATAGATAGATAGATAGGGTTAAAGTGACTTAAGCTCGTCAAGAAATGCTCCGCCTTTAAAAAAATGCCCGTGCAAATTTGAACCCAGCTTAGTAGGGGCTGTGCCACACCATCCCTTGTTCGCCACGCCTGTTTCGGTCCTCTGTGTACTCAGGCACGGCTCTGTATTGTAGATGTAGAAGTAGTGCTCGCGACATCCGTGTTCGTCGAACGTCGGCTGTAGCTTGATTCTTGAAGACGAAGGAAAAAGTGGAGGAGGAAGGCTCGTTCTGAGCAAGGATTATACGTTAAGGGGGAAAGGAAGACGATGGTAATGACAAAGAAAAATAAGCAAAATAAGCAGGAAAGGAAAACAAGGCCCAAGAAGAAGACGGCGAGAAAGAAGGCGACGACGAATATGAACATGTATACGAAGAATGCAGCTATAAAGCAGAAGACGCAGGAAGTTAAGAAGACGACGAAGACTAAAAAAATAAGTGACGGAAGGAATGGAAGACAAAAAAGAAGCTAGGAGGAGAAGGAACAGAAGCACACCGAAATGTTCAGCCTACTACACTATGCTTGTGCTGTGCGTTCCCTACCGCTCGTTCGCTCACTCACTCACTCACTACAAATAACCACATTAGATTTACAATTATAAATGCCATCCTCATGTCAACTCCTTTGTGTTGACTGTCAACGACCCAGTGAGCATACTAATATACTCTTCAAGTCGGCATGTTTTTTACTGCGAGGGCTATAGAGATGTTACGAGCCCATATGTACATAATGAAGGGCACAATCCTTCATGTTAAATGGCTTTCAGACTGGGGAAAGAGACAATTCGTTCACATCGACACAGCCCAGTGAGCTGCGCGCGCCAGTGGAGCCATGGCCTGAGGGCCCATTATTATTATTACTTATTAAACTTATTATGACTTATTATGACAGTAAATATTATGACTTATTAAAAAATAATGGTCCTCTCTATATCTTGCCATATTCATCTCTTGCGCAGCCATCTTCTCTCTTGAAGTTTCCTAGTTGCTCTGCTTTACTTACCGTTTTCTGTACACATTCTTCCTGGATTTTCGCATAGTTTCTTGGCTGCTTATTTCAGTATTGTGATTACATTATATCCTTGTCCAGTTCTGACATTTCTTAACTGCGCCGTGAAGTGCTATTGTTTGCAACGTAATGGAAAGTAGGAAGAAGAAACGCTCTTGCATTTGTCGCTGTGCGCGCGATTCCCGTTCGTATTGTGTTGTGCCGGCTCTCGAATGTCCTCTTGTCCCGATTGCATTTAATACCCATAAATAAATCATCGCACGACACAGAGTACTATGCAATTTATATGAATAGTCATTAGGTTTTCAGGGATGAACCTCTCCGTACGCTCATCTTTAATACTGGTTCGGTTTAATACTATCTGTTCGGTCCATTTATTTATTATTTATTTATTTATTTTATTTATTTGTAAATACTGCCAATCCCAAAGGGATCATAGCAGGAGGGCATATACAATACTAGAATACAAAATAGCACAAATCTTGGTACACTTGCAATAAATGTAGTTGAAATAAAGTGCAAAACAACAGCGATTAGTAACATGTTGAACCTAAAATTAAAATGGGTTCGCACAGTAAAGAAAAGCGTGGTGAGAGGAAAATAAGGATTCCACACAGTGGTGCCGTAACGCGAAGCGAGGAAAATATGTAGTGTACTTCCATACATTTCAACGGTAAAAAAAAGGGCATTTTTACACAGTAGTACTGCCGTGCGAGGCGATAAATACATGCTAAGGCACTTTAATTAAAGTAAAACGAAATAAGAACAACAGAAAAATCCGTTTAGAAAGGAAGAGGCAGACAGGTGTCGTTAGAGACCAGTACGAGGGGGAAGGGAAAAAGGATGAACCGGAAATATTCAACAGAACTCAAGATTCACTTTCAAGCGCAGTTAAAAACAGTGTTAATGTTGTGCTTTCTAAGATATGTAGGGGAAGGTTATTCCATTCTCTTATGGTCAATGGAAAAAAAGAATTTTTGAAGCAGTCTGTATGGAATGCGTATTCAGTGAGCATTTGTGCGTGGTTATGTCTCGTAGGACGCGTTTGTAACCTAGATATGTAGTTAGTTACATCGATATTTAGTTTGTCATGCATAAGTAAGTACATGAATTTAAGTCTAGCTAGTCTAGCTCTGTGCTGAAGAGTGTCTATGCCAGCGGTTTCCATTAGTGCAGTTGGTGATTCATGGGGCCCGTACCTGTTAAAAATGAACCTAATTGCCTTTCTTTGTATGGCTTCAAGTTTGGCGATGTCTTGTTTAGTAAAGGGGAACCATACGATGTTTGCGTACTCTAGTACGGGTCTAACAAAGGCATTGTAAGCCAATAGTTTGGTCTCTGATGGGGCTGATCGAAGGCGGCGTCGGATGAAAAACAGTCGCTTGAGTGCGGATGCCGATACGTGATTAATATGATTACTCCATCTGAGGTCCTCTGTTATAGTTAACCATAATTTATTAGGATAGAGGATATTCGGCATGGACCCCTGTAGTTTTCGATTGCCTTCTATTTTTAAAGCGGCTCGTATCTTTTTCATCACAAGTTTTTCGATGTGTTCCCCGGAAGGCCTTAAAAATTATGTCACTGGCGAAGAAGGGTGACTAAACATTTCATCTTACGTTACTTCACTTAGATCCTACATTTCCATTCAGGCTTGGTGGGAGTATAAGATAGTTTAGTCATTTTCTCTTTATATTTTTTACTTTCATTTAACTGATGATGTTCTCGACTAGGTTTACATGCGGCGCCATATCTGTCTGGTATTTTTCTACAGGTATGCAGGCAGGCTATACAAAAATCTCTCCGACATTGCCGTGTCATGGTGCGTCGATGACCGCCTCATTTTCTGATACACCGATGTGATGGACTCGGTATGTGAAATCAAGGATGCTGTCTTGAGCAGCTTCCGAGAGTGCTCTCTTGACCTCAATATCACCTGTAGGTTACCGGAGGGTAGCTTCGTACGTTTTCTTGTTCTGGGGTCGCAGTTCTGTCTTTCAGTCTTTGCACGTTTTCTGGGGATATGAGCCTCGGTCGAAGATAGCCGTGCTTCCGTACAGCACTTGTCATTCAAGAATCGCCAAAACGTGGCGTGCCGTCTTCAGTATTAGTTTCAACATTATGATGGTCGTGCGATGAATAAATGAGGGAACGTTTCAAAAACAGCCACGCGGAATATCGCCAAGAAGTACAACTGCGATTCGTGAGACGATGCTTGAAAACCTGGAAGGCGGTATGGGGCCTGATCACTTAAAGACGGGGTCGAAGAGCTTCCTGCCACAATTACGTACGTCCATGTATTGCTCGCTTAAAGTCAAGACGTGCAGACGGTGCAGCACGAGGCCTCAACCATGTGCCGACGGGTAAAAATGACAAGTAAAAGGTGCCTGTGGAGAGGGAGACCAGACAACACAGTCCAAATGCCAGAAAGGGGTCGTTTATCACATACCTTTATCGCGCTCCAAGACTTATATTGGCCAAATAGGGCGATGCCTCAGCGACCGGACTACGGAGCAGTCTCAAGTGCTATAGAAGGCAGCACCCAGCGGCCACCTTGTGCATCCGTGCGGAGACTGCACATGCCAAGCGCATCTAAAACAAGTTACTGTCCCGGCAAAAGGCGGCCACAGGCTAAGCGAGGGGTCATGGAAGCCATCGAGTGAGGGAAGGAAGGGAGACATGCATCAGTGCAGCGTCATTGGCTGTGACTAGAAAAGAACTGTCTCATCTGTTCGGCCACTGAGACATGGTAGTGCAGTGACGATGCGTGCAAATTCATGATGTGTATCTGGTCTGTGTCTGTTGGTGCTTTGGTATATGTTTAGCGGTGCACTCGCATATGATTCCAACTGTTAGTACGGCTACGTCTTTGTCTGTCTTCACTTTGTCCCTCGCCGTTTAAGTTCCGTTAAGTACAAGTACATTCAGCTCCAATACGTGTACTGAACATACCTTTCCATCCCATTTCATCCCTCCCTGAAATTTGTTCATGTCCATTATCCAGACGTACCTGTTGGGAATGCTGGCATCTTGATATCCCTTCCATCCTGGCGGATCCCAACTTGGATTCTACTGGCCTTGGCTTTGCATACCGGGTTGCTCGGTGTATGAGCACGATGGTTGCGAAAGCTTGCGTGCCCTGGACTCTGTAGAGCTGATAGCTGGCTTTGTTCCTGTCATGGGAGAAGTGCGCGCATGTGGTGTTTGGTCCTGTGGCGAAGGCGCAACGGAAAGAGCGGCCACGAAGATGTGCCGGCTCTGCACGTGAGGCGGTGAAGAGGACGACGACAGGCGGAGAAATCCGGCCGCCAGGAGAAAAGATGAGCGTGGCACGTGGAGCGGGGCGCGAGGCGCCATGGAGGGAGAAGCGAGGCGGCATTCAACCAGCGCGGACGTGGCACGGGAGCTCTCCAGCAGGACCACGGTCGAGGCGTAGTCCCGAGTGCCTGGCGGCCGCCAAGAGTCGAAGTGTATGGCTTCGCTTGGCACCGAGCTCCCAATGCTGTCCACGGAACGCCTGGCCAGCCGCCTGTGCCACCGACAGCCCCGTCGGGTTTAGACCCGAGTGCTGCCCTCTTTCTCGGAGCCCCGAGCGGCGACGCAACGCTTGTCGCGACGCCGGTGCCAGACGTCCTCCTCGTCCGCGTCCCTGACCCGCACCAGTGCCGGCCACCTTTCGTCGACCAGGCACAGCGACAACCTACAGCTCGCGCCGACTCTTCTGTGACTCACTCCTCCTGAGCCCATCAGCTTTGGTGAGACTGTTGCCTATGCTGCGTGGACTCTTGCGCGTTCGCATGCTTTCTTTTTCCATGTTAGAGTGTTTCCTCCTATAGTGTCTTTTGTTGTTCTGTGTTCGTGTTCGTTCGTGTTTTTCATAAAGTCTTCACAGGAAACAGCCTCGCCGTATTCCTGAACGCGTTGCGATCGTAAGACGCAACGTGCGTTCTCACCTAATTCTCAAAAAACCCCATTACAGTTCCACCGTTACGTGCGCCTGAATCACGGAGTGCGGTGTTTGTGTATCTCGTACGTTCATTATATATAGCAGCGGCTGCTTGGCAGCTGTGGTTTACGAACAGTGCAATGCAGTGACTGCACAGGACTGCATGAGACTCTCACCTGCAGAATCTGTAGCGTTTCAGTCACTGAGTCATGCGTGAAGGAATGATAGCTCAATTCAACAAGACCTTGACATCTTATCCTCATTGGTCCACCGAGATTAAACAACTATAGATGCTATCTGGCGTCGGTATGTTTTAGCCTTTGTGAGGCAATATCTTGAATTAATGGCGCTAAGTTCTCACTGATTTGCCCCACTCCCCTCTTCTGTCCCAGTGGCGAAATGGGGTACTACCACAGATCCCATGTTTAAGCACGTTGTTTCGCTTTTGTTTGAGGCCTTTACCGCGCGTTACAAGGACTTGCCTGCGTGCGAACACTGTTAAGTAGCTTGGCAATTAAGCCCGTTCACGGCTGCTCCGGCATTCGATATGCTGTCCTTACAGGCGGCGGATACCGAACAACACCCACATGATTTGATGGCTCAGAACGTAGCGGCCGTCAGCATCTCCAACCAACTTTGCGCACCATAGCTATTCATAATAAAACTTGGCGAAGGAGGGTAGGGTGTGACACCTTACACTACATATATTGTACATCATAAGCTAACTTGGGAGCATGAGTAACGAATAATTAACGTTTACCTTGTCCGTACATTTTGATGTTTTCGTTATATTGCTAGCGCTAAAGGATATAATGTCCAACGTAAATCGGCGTAAACAAGTTAGCTCAAGGAGAGCCTCATAAGCGAGTGGAAGTTTGCAACGCACGTATCAGCAATGCGCAGGAACGTTGTCTGTGCGCACAAACTGTTCAGCGGCTTGCTAAGCAAATGCACGGCTGCCGAGTCGCATTCACCTCTTTGCACAGGTCGAACATGTCTCCTCCATGACCGAAACTTCTTATCGTTTTATTCTCGCTGTACGGGCCTGTAAAGTATATCCGGCGCCTCTCCAAGGCAACGGTTTATACCTTTGACTGGATGAGTATGATGATGAGCATTGCTCAAATAACGCGCGTCTTCACATGAGGACTTCACATGCACGATCACTGCTCCTTTTCGTACCATGATTTAGTACGTGTGTTTTTCGCCTCATGTGTCAACACGGTTCCCTTGTTGACTTCTCATGGTTGCAGTGCTTCTTGTGCCAGCGTCCAGGCGAGTAGCGGTGCAACGCTACGTGCCAGACACAGGTGACGCCATGCGGGATACTGTGGCCAACGATGGTCCTGCACGCCCTGTACAAACAGAAAAGCACGTGAAAAAAAATTACAGCATGTCCACGGGGTGAATGATGATGAGTGGGCGAAGCTACGGAGGTCCATCGGTAAACCGTGAATTCTGCCCAGTACATCATCAAGATGTGAGATCGTGCGCGTTTATACTAAAGGGTCGATGAGAGTTATGGTGACTTGCAGCTCACTTTAATTTTACATGTACGCTGTGAATTTTCATTGTTTAATCACGCACAGGAAAAATCGCACAGAGGCACTACCTTGGAGGTCAAAATCCAGTGCCATATATACGGGAAACAAGAAACTCGCTACAAAAAACAAGAAACACGATACAAATGCGGTGCACACCGCATTTGCATCGGTTTGACTAGGCGTCGCGTTTGCGTCGGTTTGACCAGCGATGCCAGTCGGATGCGTCCTATCCGGCTGTTCACCCTCTCCGTCGACTCTTTCCTACTCTTTCCCGCCAGCTAGCGTTCGCGCCTGCTTCACGGTCGGAGGGGGACAGTGCTCCCTATGTGGCGCCACATGGCGTCTGAGGGAAGAAGTATTTTTAAAGCGAAGCTTTGTACCTCTACCAGCCAAGGGTGCTGTCGTGTCCGTCGTTGTAAGCAAAAAAAATCACAGCATATTCACGGGGTGAATGATGATGAGTGGGGCGAAGCTCCGGAAGGAATCATCGGTAAACCGTGAAACTCTTCCGTGGAATTCGCCCCACAATTAAATGTGAAACACTTGAGTAAATGTCATCAAACTATTATAACATCTCGCATCTTTCATCATCAACTACAAGTACCGCCATCTAGTTTTATAACATCTCGCGCATGCAACGAATCCTCACGGTTCAACTATGCACAATGCACAAGTGAAATCTCCCACCGGCACTTCATTGCAAGTCAAGATGCAGTGCCTATATATATATATATATATATATATATATATATATATATATATATGGGTTGCCGGTGAACGCTTCTCCAACGCGAGCAGTCGGTATTTCTCAATCAAGAAACTCGCTAGGAGACGCTGCCTGCGCCAACGTTGTCTCTCGCGGGCGAGCGCGTGCCGGGAGCCACGCGCTCGCCCTCGGCGCGTGCGTGCCTCCCGGCAGGCACGCGCCGGTGGCTACCTACTACTAGGGACGCAGGACCCACGCCTTAAGGAGCTTCGCCCCTAAAAACGATCCCGACGAACCGCTCGCGAGCGCTCCTCGCGAGGTAGCGCTCGCGCTCGGCGCGTGCTTCACGGCGCGCTACCTCTCTCACTCTTCCATCTGCTGTCTTGTGAGAGAGAGAGACAGAGAGAGAGAGAGAGGGCGAAAGGCGCGCGTTGCCTATGGAAACGCTCTTTCTTCGATGAACACTCGACCAGCTCGCAAAGAAGAAGAACGCGCCCTTACCCGCGAGAGACGAGCTTGAGGCAGGCAGCGTCTTCTAGCGAGCTTCAAAACAAGCTTCAAAGTTATGAGTCAACATGATGGATGATAAGGGCTGCGGGCATACAACGGAAACAGGCTCGGCGCGGTCCGTAACATTCGATTGCAGCTGTTGCAAAGCTTATGCAGCTGCTTGAAAGAGGGTTGACGTCATTCGAAACCCTTCCAGCCTAGTAACTGCTTCGGCGCTTCGGTTCATTTCTAGGCTACCCCACTATGGGTAGACCACGGAAAGTAAAGACGGCAGAAGAAGAGCGTGAATATAAGGCTCGGCGGAAAGAACAGAATCGTCTCGCTCGACAGCGTCGTAGCCAAAACCCAGCAGCTCTCGCCGTCACCATGAGGATGGCGTAAAAAGCTTCGCTTTTCAGCCACATTCACGGGGTGGATTGGCGGGCAATTTTTTTGATAAGTTGTACCATATGCGCTGGGCGGCGCTTTATACCCTCTTGATTGACACGCTAGGCTATCACACTGAGTGCCCCGCCACGGTGGTCTAGTGGCTAAGGTACTCGGCTGCTGATCCGAGGGTCGCGGGATCGAATCCCGGCCGCGGCGGCTGCATTTCGATGGAGGCGAAATGTTGAGGCCCGTGTGCTGTGCGATGTCAGTGCACGTTAAAGAACCCCAGGTGGTCGAAATTTCCGGAGCCCTCCACTACGGCGTCTCTCATAATCAGAACTGGTTTTGGGACGTAAAACCCCACAAAACAACAACATATCACACTGAGTGCTGACGGGGCGCGACGTTTGCTGATGGCGCGCCTCCGTTCCGCTGGCAGCGGCGTGGCGCAACGCGCGCTGCCGATGGAAATTTATTTCAACAACGCTGCTGCGCGTCGGCTTTGAAATATGCTACACGAGTGTCGAATGGAATTGTATGGATATGCAATAGCAACATGTTTAAATGGCGCTGGCACTCTTCGCCGCAATATGGAAAATTTCCATGGCAGGCACTGATGCGTTTGAAATGATAGTTTACATTTAGTCACAACATAAATAACTAGCTTTGAGGTACCTTTGGCACAGCCCTTCGGTACATGCTGTCAGTATATGTAGCGTCAGAGAGAGTTGGTGCCGTAACCTCGAGGTACCTCCGTTTGTAATGCGAAGCCTTTCTTTGCGAACTTCAGCCACTTCGAGCGTATTTATCTATCCATCTAGGCGCTTACGCCCTTTAGCTCTCCCTGCCGTCACCAGAATTAATAAGTAATGTACCAAAATTGGCATCGTGCGACATATTGCAACCCGGTATGCAATCACTAGGGCTCTTCCGACCAGCACTGCTACGAACGTCGCCGACTTCTTGTTGCGTGACGTTATACTACACCACGGTGCCCCTCGCCAACTGCTCACAGATCGTGGCCGCGCATTTTTGTCGCGAGTAATCGACGATCTCTTGCGATCCTCCTCCACGCAGCACAAGTTGACCACTTCCTACCATCCCCAGACAAATGGTCTCACCGAGCGCCTCAATCGTACCCTCACGGACATGCTTTCCATGTACGTTTCGTCTGACCACCGCGACTGGGACCTGGCCCTACCGTACGTCACTTTCGCCTATAATTCCTCACGCCATGACACCGCCGGTTATTCTCCATTTTATATGCTTTTCGGCCGCGAACCGACCTTACCACTGGACACCCTACTTCCGGATGTTCATGGCGAACATAAACGACAGGTCCTAACGTGAAGGTCATTACATGCATGTCATGAACGGCATTATTTACATGCCACGACCGTGGTGCTCAAGGTGTTTCATAATTATGAGCAGTCGAAATTGGTTACGTGTGACACGACTTCATGCCGAATATAAATGAGAGGTGGTAACATGAATATCATAGTATGCAGGCCATGCATGGCATGATTTAGATGCCGCGCTCATTCGGCTGTCGTGGCCGGTTGGTTAATATGACATGTACCGAAATTCTCGATGTCCAGAGCGTCGTCGCCCCGGCTCACGCGGTTCCGCACTTGGGGTTAACGCTGATTCCGCACTTGGGGTTACGCTATTTCCTGCTATTTTGACCACACCGTCTACACGCGGAAAATGATGTTCATGAACAAGGAGCCTGTAAACAAGAATGTGATAACCTACAGCGCTTGATACGTTAGCGGTAAGCCGCGATCAGCGGAAGGACGATTGCGAAATGCGAACAAAGCTACCGTGTGTTGACTCGATGCCAGAAAGCTGCGGATCCTTCAAGCGCCGCTCTAGATTATCGCAAACGCAAAAAGCGCCGCGTAGCGCATACAGAGAGAGCTACCAAGGAAGAAGTGGGAGGGAATAAATCTGACAGGCGCGTTGTAAAGGAGGGGGACGCAGCGTGTACCGCGTCGCCGAGGCAACGACAGCGACGCGCTCTCCGACGCACCTGTGACGCAAGCATCCGTACCCTCTAAGTGGCGTCCCACTGGCATTGAAAAAAAAATCACCCCATCTCCACTAACGTGAATCATGACAAGTGGCGAAGCACTGGGTATCGTACCGGTATGTCACCGTATGTCACCCGCGCGTTGCCACTGCGAATGTGAAATGAGTGACATAAAGTGTATATATATACACAAATGTATTTGTATGATTCCTCTTTAATGCTGTTGCATTTTAATCCTTTTGCTATAATTCGCATATCGTCTTTAGTTCTGTACGCACCTGCACACATATGTTTCGACTATAGCAACGGTTTTGTATGTACCGTGACAGCGAGAGTCGACGGCCCCGCCACGGTGGTATAGTGGCTATGGTACTCGGCTGCTGATCCGAGGGTCGCGGGATCGAATCCCGGCCGCGGCGGCTGCATTTCGATGGAGGCGAAATGTTGAGACCCGTGTACTGCGCGACGTCAGTGAACGTTAAAGAACCCCAGGTGGTCGAAATTTCCGGAGCCCTCCGCTACGGCGTCTCTCATAATCAGAGCTGGTTTTGGGACGTTAAACCCCACAAAACAACAGCGAGAGTCGACGACAAAGCTAGCCCGGGCGCATTAGCAGAAGCTCGTGCGAATCGTTTCTGACCCGACAATATACACCGTCTGGGTGCACTGCCTCCAGGATCGGCCCACTCTGCTGTGCTGTGCCGTGACGGACGGACAACGCGGACGGACAAGGCTCGACCCTAAGGTGCTTCGCCCCTAAAATAGAGGAGGCGCTGGTTTGACGCTACCAGTCGCTGCCTGCGTCAGCGTTGTCTCTCGCACGCGAGGGCGCGTTCTCGTTCCTTGCGAGCTGGTAAAGCGTTCATCGAAGAAAGAGCGTTTCCATAGACAACGCACGCCGTTCGGAGAGGAGATCAGACAAGGAGAGGAGGGGGAGGAGGATTCGCATGCGCAGTGCGGGTGTGGACACCACACGCGGAGGGACGCCCCGCCACGGTGGTCTAGTGGCTACGGTACTCGGCTGCTGATCCGAGGGTCGCGGGATCGAATCCCGGCCGCGGCGGCTGCATTTCGATGGAGGCGAAATGTTGAGGCCCGTGTACTGTGCGATGTCAGTGCACGTTAAAGAACCCCAGGTGGTCGAAATTTCCGGAGACCTCCACTACGGCGTCTCTCATAATCAGAGCTGGTTTTGGGACGTTAAACCCCACAAATCAATCAATCAATCAACGCGGAGGGAGGGACGGGCAAAGCCCCCGCCATAAGCTGCCTCGTATCTAAAACAACGACATGCACGATAGCAAGGCTATACATACATTACTCCATAATTACTCCTTGCCTTAAGACAAAAAGCCGTACACTACTAACCTTTACACAAATCTTTTAGCTGGCCGATGAAAATCGGATGACGAATGAAAATCGGATGACGAACACTTTCAACCCACTTCCTATGAGAACGAACACGAATATATCCCTTCACCGCCATTATAGGAAGTTTGCGTGTTTGTGCTGGTGTGTATGAATATCGATGTCTGTGTATGTATCTGTGCGCCTGCTACCTCCCTGACGCCTATTTTCCCATTTGTCTTCGCACGTCCATGTCCATTCCCGTATATAGATTTCATTACTCATGGCACATCCTGCAAACGTGATTTGTTACAGCCACCGATTTGCTTTGTTTTTTCATATTCACGCACGTTGCGAAAAAGAACTGTGCGCAAAACCACGTGGAAGGTTTTCAATCCATTACTTCAACCCTAACTTCTACTACACAACTTTCGGGCAACGCGCCGAACTCGGCACGCCGAGACATATCTGCTCAGCGAGAACGGAGAAGTAAAAACGACTCGCTAAAACACGATTTTCCACGCGCGTCGACCTTACTGGCAGAGCGATTTTAGAAACCGTGACGTCCTGGATGCCAGCAATCAACCTTCTCCCCTGTCACCTGCGGGGTGCGCAGCACATGGCAAAGAAAATCGCCCCGCCACCTTACTAGTACACAAAGATCAACGTGAGAGATAGAGATTCTATTTATTTAAGGAAGTGAAGAAAATGGGGTGTAGAGTGCACGGTAACTGTCTCTCAATCAGGACACCTCAACCGAGGCACTCAGGGGGTGGGAGAATTAAAGGGACAGAGAGAAGAAAGAAGGGAGGCCCAGCTCTTAACCACACCATGTCCGGTCGTGGAAAATGGAAGAGAGCGGTGTAGCCAGTGTGTGGCACCGAAATCATGAACGTGATCTTCCGACGTGGGCGGCCTTCAAGGCGAGCATCACGGAGGTATTCGGACGTCCCGCCGTTCGCAAGCTTCGTGCCGAGGAACGTTTGCGTGGCCGTGCGCAGCAGAGCGGTGAGACATTTACAAGTTATATAGAGGATGTCGTCGACCTCTGTAACCGCGTTGACGTAGAAATGGCTGATGCCGAGAAGATCAGGCACATTTTAAAGGGCATTGAAGATGATGCCTTCCAGATGTTGTTGGCCAAAAATCCGGCAACAGTATCGGAACTCATCAGCCTTTGCCAAAGTTTTGATGAACTGCGCAAACAGCGCGCAGCCACGCGCCAGTCTCATCCTCAGGTAACATCCCTTTCGAGCTTGACGGTGACCCCTGACACCACCTCGCTCCTGCGACAAATTAAGGAGTTCGTTCGTGAAGAAGTCGCTCGCCAGCTTTCGCTGCTGCCGCTTACTCACGGCCCATCGACTTCTCCGCTCGAACCCCCACTTCAATACATCATCAAGGAGCAGGTAGCCGACTCCATCCCGCCTTCTTTCCACCAGGCTCCGACTACTGCTCCTCTGACGTATGCCCAAGTGACATCGAGGCCTGTGCTGCCGACCTACAATCCACCTCGCCCGCCTTTGCGCCCGCCAGTATCCCCTCCCGCCGCACCTATGGTACAGAATGCGCGAACTCGAAATGCGTGGCGCACGGAAGACAATCGCCCGATTTGTTACTATTGTGGCCGTGCTGGACATGTGGCACGTCTCTGCCACCAACGCATACAACATGTGTCCAGCAATGTGCCTCCACCATGGGACACATATGCGCCGAGTTTTCAGCAACGCCGCAATTTTTTCGACCGCCGTGAATCTCCCTCTGTCACCGAACCCGCATTCGCTACTCGCCGTTCGCCTTCTCCTCGCGGCCGCTCCATTTCCCCAATGCAGCGTCGGCGCAGCCCCCTGCGCCAGGAAAACTAAATATCGCAGTTCACGAGGCAAGAACTGCGGTTCCAGCGAAATACACAAGGCCTCAAAGTTGTCCGAAAAACGTTATCCACGTCGTAATAGAAGGGATATCGACGCAAGCACTTGTTGACACCGGCGCTGCTCTTTCGACGATAGACGCTCGTATTTGCCGCAGAATCGGAAAAGTGATGACACCGCTTTCTGGTATATCTCTCCGAACCGCCAACTCGCAGCACGTTGAGCCTTCTGGCGCCTGTACGGCTCGTGTCCTCATTCAGGATGTTTTATATGTCATTGAGTTTATTGTGCTGCCATCATGTTCGCATGACGTCATATTAGGTTGGAATTTCCTATCCACACATCATGCCATCATTGACTGCGCCCGTGCCGAAATCGATCTGTTTCCGTTTTCTGCCGAAATTATACGCCACGACGACCCTTGCCGCAAAATTGCCGTTTCAGAAGACACTGTTATACCGGCCTGCTCTTCCGCTCTTGTACGAGTCTCCTGCGACTCAGCGGATGGAACAGTGCTGTTCGCGCCGTCTCAACTCTTGGCACGCCGCCGCTCGCTACCACTGCCGTTCGCCCTCCTTGAATTCACCTCTGGCGCCTCCATGCTGTACGTATGCAACCCATTGGCGGAACCAATAACTTTACGTCGACGTAAAAGCTTGGGCGAAGCCCATACACTGCCTTCACATGCAATTTTCGACGCTGTGGACGACTCCGCTTCTCTTACCGCACTCGAGGCGTCGCCTGCTCCGTCGTCACCGCGTCCTTTTCAACCCTCTATTGCCAGTGACCTTACAACGACGCAGCGAGAACAACTGCTTCGCCTGCTCCACAAATTCTCTTCCTCGTTCGATTCCCAAGCCACATCACTGGGCCGCACGACGACTGTATCGCACACTATTGACACCGGAAGCCACGCCCCTATTCGCCAGCGTCCCTACCGAGTATCGGCAAGCGAACGACGCGTTATCGATGACCAAGTGAACGATATGCTCAAACGTGGTGTCATACAGCCCTTTAGTAGCCCCTGGGCTTCGCCAGTCGTCCTGGTTCGGAAAAAAGACGCCAGTATACGATTTTGCGTCGATTATCGACGGCTCAACAAAATTACCCGGAAGGATGTATATCCATTGCCACGCATCGACGACGCGCTCGACTGTTTGCAAGGAGCGGAATTTTTTTCCTCCTTGGATCTCCGCTCCGGCTACTGGCAGGTGCCCATGTCTGACGCCGACTGTTCAAAAACTGCATTTGTAACCCCGGACGGCCTCTACGAATTCACAGTAATGCCGTTCGGGCTCTGCAATGCACCCGCCACCTTTGAGCGCATGATGGACGGTATCTTGCGCGGGCTCAAATGGCATACCTGCCTTTGCTACCTCGATGACGTCGTCGTCTTTTCCCCGGATTTCCCTACCCATCTTAGCCGTTTGCAGCAAGTTTTAACCTGTCTCCGCAACGCTGGTCTCCAGCTGAACTTGAAGAAATGCCTATTTGCAGCTCGCAAACTCACAATATTAGGCCACGTTGTTTGCAAAGAAGGCATTCTTCCTGATCCTGCTAAACTTCGTGCCGTAGTCTGAATTCCCGAAACCCACTAACCTTAAAGCACTGCGTAGCTTCATTGGCTTATGTTCATATTTCCGACGTTTTGTTCGCAACTTCGCTACTGTGATCGCACCCCTCAACCAACTCTTACATGGCGACAATGAACTTTCCGCTTGGTCCGAAGCCTGTGATGATGCTTTTACAACTCTTCGCCGCCTACTTACGTCTCCGCCAATCTTACGACATTTTGACCAAAGTGCTCCCACAGAAATTCATACTGATGCCAGTGGTCTCGGTCTCGGTGCAGTGCTCGCATAACGTAACAACTCTAATGCCGAATACGTGG
>JABSTT010000080.1:35000-40001 GCA_013339685.2 Hyalomma asiaticum | reverse complement strand
CTCATATTTGTTAAATCTGTTTTCGAGCAGAGCTTCGCTCATAATAAACCGGTTTTCATACTCTCCTACTGCTACAATATTAAGAAGCAACCCAAGTGGATTGAACCAGCTACACTGTTCAACCAGTCTTCGCGACACCGTATCACTGAAGCTGCTGCAGATTTCTTTCTTTGTTGGAGCTCTGTATGTGCATAATGTTGTAAATTAAGCTTCATTATATTTGTCATTTAATTTATCTATGATATATAGCATCTCAAGGCAACTCTGGGGTAATGGACCTTTCCGAAAAACAAAAAGCACCGTGTTTACCCTTAGTGGCA
This sequence comes from Hyalomma asiaticum, assembly GCA_013339685.2. Taxonomy (NCBI): domain Eukaryota; kingdom Metazoa; phylum Arthropoda; class Arachnida; order Ixodida; family Ixodidae; genus Hyalomma; species Hyalomma asiaticum. The sequence goes on along the minus strand of JABSTT010000080.1, from coordinate 39,681 downwards.
GAATTTGGTGAGGGCATGCCAACACTACGACCCACGTTAATGTTAAGGGACCATGCAAAATTGTATTTCTTTTCCCAAGTTCCTGTCTGTCTTTCACGCCGACCAGTTAGAAAGCGCTAGTTTGTGTACTGTTGAACCTTTGGTGAGCATTTCTTGAGTATTGTACAGCCTTAAGCATGCAGCATAAGAAAGGTGGCCAGTGAATTTGCCATCTCAAAGACTGCTTTACCGTGTGCATATGCCAAAGCCTAATTTTTTTTGGCAGTGATCCAGCATGCAGATTTCAGACAAAAGTACTTGTGCAATGTTTGTGTTTACAAATAACACAATTCACTATACTGTTTCTTATGTCGACTGATTTGAACTGAATATGCAGATTTGATACGAATTTGAACATCTTTTCGGCACATTTCAGTGAGGTAAAGTAGTACCACCTTTGAGATTGACGTCCAGGAACTGGCTAGGGTTGTTTATGAGATGGCACTGAAGGCACATTCAGAGTGTTTTTGTTGTTTTATGAGATGGCACTGAAGGCACATTCAGAGTGTTTTTCTCGACACACTAGACGAGTAACAAAACTAAGTGAAACATTGAAAAGTTGGTGCAGTAAAACAAGGAATTTCTGCAATATTTGAGCACGAGCGGAGTAACAGTAAGCGCTAAACCTTTTTCATAAGGAAAATGTTCATCCCCACAATGTGTTCCTAGTAACAAAGTAAGGAACTCAACCTGCCTGATTTTTTCAAGTTCTTAAGTATGGCGAGTGAACATTTGCATGAATTAGAAGACGGGGAGATTTCATCCTAATTGCTGACCTAAACAGCTAGAAACCACTTAATCATGCTGGCGTCTGTCACAGCACCCATCCAATTGCATGGCAGTAGCAGATGATAGTAGAGGGAGCATGCTTTCATCCAGGCACTTCGGAGATGTTACTATGAGCTCTTGTAAGTTTCTTCAAGATGATCCAGTAGAGATGCTTTATGAGGGCATTTGAAATGAATTTGAACATGTGAGTTGTTTAACGCATACCTAAACCTTAGTATGTGAGTATTCTCATTTGTCATCTCTATCAAGATCGCTGTCATTGGTGGCACTTAATGCAGTACCTTCACTTTGGCAGCAGGATGCAGTAGCCTTCGTACTACAACAGTGAGCTATTCCATGTATGTTGAAGCGTCAAATATGAGTTGCAGCGTAGTGCGATCCTCTAGTGTGATGAAACATTTGTGCATGCATGACTCCACGTACTGCTGCAGCTCCTACGAGACCAATGCTTCGAGCCAGCAGTCAACTTTTGCATGCATGAACTTCATCCATTGCCCATCGCAGTGGTGGCAGAAAGCTAGACCGAGCTTGAGTGTGCTTGGTTGGCTTTCATTACTGCAATGACGAGAGATCATTGAACAGGAAATGTTGCTGGAAGCAAAATATTGACTAGAATACTTGTCTTTGCCGTTTCATTACTGTAATGACAAGAGATCACTGAACAGGAAATGTCGCTGGAGCCAAAATGTTGAGTAGAATACTTGTCTTTGCCGTTTCATTACTGTAATGACAAGAGATCACTGAACAGGAAATGTCGCTGGAGCCAAAATGTTGAGTAGAATACTTGTCTTTGCCGTTTCATTACTGTAATGACAAGAGATCACTGAACAGGAAATGTCGCTGGAGCCAAAATGTTGAGTAGAATACTTGTCTTTGCCGTTTCATTACTGTAATGACAAGAGATCACTGAACAGGAAATGTCGCTGGAGCCAAAATGTTGAGTAGAATACTTGTCTTTGCCGTTTCATTACTGTAATGACAAGAGATCACTGAACAGGAAATGTCGCTGGAGCCAAAATGTTGAGTAGAATACTTGTCTTTGCCGTTTCATTACTGTAATGACAAGAGATCACTGAACAGGAAATGTCGCTGGAGCCAAAATGTTGAGTAGAATACTTGTCTTTGCCGTTTCATTACTGTAATGACAAGAGATCACTGAACAGGAAATGTCGCTGGAGCCAAAATGTTGAGTAGAATACTTGTCTTTGCCGTTTCATTACTGTAATGACAAGAGATCACTGAACAGGAAATGTCGCTGGAGCCAAAATGTTGAGTAGAATACTTGTCTTTGCCGTTTCATTACTGTAATGACAAGAGATCACTGAACAGGAAATGTCGCTGGAGCCAAAATGTTGAGTAGAATACTTGTCTTTGCCGTTTCATTACTGTAATGACAAGAGATCACTGAACAGGAAATGTCGCTGGAGCCAAAATGTTGAGTAGAATACTTGTCTTTGCCGTTTCATTACTGTAATGACAAGAGATCACTGAACAGGAAATGTCGCTGGAGCCAAAATGTTGAGTAGAATACTTGTCTTTGCCGTTTCATTACTGTAATGACAAGAGATCACTGAACAGGAAATGTCGCTGGAGCCAAAATGTTGAGTAGAATACTTGTCTTTGCCGTTTCATTACTGTAATGACAAGAGATCACTGAACAGGAAATGTCGCTGGAGCCAAAATGTTGAGTAGAATACTTGTCTTTGCCGTTTCATTACTGTAATGACAAGAGATCACTGAACAGGAAATGTCGCTGGAGCCAAAATGTTGAGTAGAATACTTGTCTTTGCCGTTTCATTACTGTAATGACAAGAGATCACTGAACAGGAAATGTCGCTGGAGCCAAAATGTTGAGTAGAATACTTGTCTTTGCCGTTTCATTACTGTAATGACAAGAGATCACTGAACAGGAAATGTCGCTGGAGCCAAAATGTTGAGTAGAATACTTGTCTTTGCCGTTTCATTACTGTAATGACAAGAGATCACTGAACAGGAAATGTCGCTGGAGCCAAAATGTTGAGTAGAATACTTGTCTTTGCCGTTTCATTACTGTAATGACAAGAGATCACTGAACAGGAAATGTCGCTGGAGCCAAAATGTTGAGTAGAATACTTGTCTTTGCCGTTTCATTACTGTAATGACAAGAGATCACTGAACAGGAAATGTCGCTGGAGCCAAAATGTTGAGTAGAATACTTGTCTTTGCCGTTTCATTACTGTAATGACAAGAGATCACTGAACAGGAAATGTCGCTGGAGCCAAAATGTTGAGTAGAATACTTGTCTTTGCCGTTTCATTACTGTAATGACAAGAGATCACTGAACAGGAAATGTCGCTGGAGCCAAAATGTTGAGTAGAATACTTGTCTTTGCCGTTTCATTACTGCAATGACGAGAGATCATTGAACAGGAAATGTTGCTGGAAGCAAAATATTGACTAGAATACTTGTCTTTGCCGTTTCATTACTGTAATGACAAGAGATCACTGAACAGGAAATGTCGCTGGAGCCAAAATGTTGAGTAGAATACTTGTCTTTGCCGTTTCATTACTGCCGTTTCATTACTGTAATGACAAGAGATCACTGAACAGGAAATGTCGCTGGAGCCAAAATGTTGAGTAGAATACTTGTCTTTGTTAGACAGCAATGGCCTTTTTTAGAGGTGCCCTGCAACACTTTTATGGCATAAGCTGTTATTGGCTCATTGCAATGGCCATAATAGATGGCAGTGGTGTCCACTGCTGCCGCTAGTGTCCATAACCGCTATCGCTTCCAACGAGAAGACAAACTCCATGCCTGTGCATATTTGAACTCAGCTCAACAAGAGTAGTGCCGCTAGCACGCATCCCCGACTCTCACCGCATGTTTGGGCATTTTTGTACATATTATCATCCACAGCTCTGACGTGGTAGGAGTGGTACTTTATGACATTATATGTTGTCGCCCATCAACTATGGTCTCATTTACGAACGTGAGGAAAAAGGAGGAGAAAAAGAGAAGAGGAAGAGCGATGACATGGAACGAGAGGAAGAGGACTACGATGACAATGACAAGGGAATAGAGGAAGACAACAGTGCTGAAGAAGAACGTGGTGAAGAAGTACACAGGCATGTAGAGATGATGATGACAAATGAGAAGACAAAAAATACAGAGGGAACAAATGATGGCAAAGAAGAAAAAGAACCTGGAAAATGCAGGCCCAGGAGCTTTTTTGAACATTTAAAAAGTTGCCAATCAGTCAGGGATGCTCCTTTAAACATGCAGGCCAGATGTTATTACATTGCATGCATGAGAAAATCAGCAATTAGCAATTTTTCTTCATATACAGCTATAAATCAGCTGTTCTTCCAACGAAATATGTCTCAAGGAGCACTAGCTATGTTGTTTGGCCTTTTTTAGTGTTCCTAAGGAAAAGTACGTGCATTTTCTTTATTTATTGTACTCAATATGGCCAAATAAAGCATTACGGAGAATATTTCTGCAATTATGAAACAAATAATGCTAGTTCTGTCTCGAGCAGCATAGTCATCGCTCCTCATGACATTTTTTGAAAGAAAAGCAGGCAGTTTACAGCTCTATTTGAAATGAAATTTGTAGGGGTTACTTCTACTAATTACTACTGCTAGCAGCGGCATCGCCGCTAGCAACCCCTTGCAGTGGGTTCGAGCACTCAACGAGCAGAGAATGAGGTCATCGCGTCCGCGCGCTCGCCTTCTCAGCCATGCATGCCGTGTTACCGCGCGCGTCGGCCCGCGGCCCGACTCGAGGCAGGGCAGCGCGAGCCGTCGCACGCGGCGAAGGACGTGAACATTAGGCGCAACTCTCCGTGCATGGTGATTTAATAAACACGTTAAAA
>JABSTT010000080.1:0-30000 GCA_013339685.2 Hyalomma asiaticum | reverse complement strand
GTAGAAACGGCAATGAACAAGGTACAGACCCAATATACGATTGTTATGGGGGACTTCAACGCGAAAATAGGAAAGAAACTAAAAGGAGAACGTGCCGTCGGTAATTACGGAGAAGGAGATAGGAATAGCAGAGGGGACATGCTAGTAGAATTCGCCGAAAGAAACCACCTCCGTGTAATGAATACTTTCTTCAAGAAACGTAAGAACAGGAAATGGACGTGGAAAAGCCCCAACGGAGAAACGAAAAACGAAATAGATTTCATAATGTGCACTGATCTAGGTATAGTACAAGACACAGAAGTGGTTAATAAGGTTAGAATTAGTGACCACAGACTAATAAGGGCGAAGATATCCCTCAATCTAAAGCGAACAAGGACAAAGTTAATCACACGGAAACAGGCCAACCCCGATAGCGTCAGGGCAAAAAGAGAAGAATTTAGAATTGCACTTAAGAACAAGTATGAGGCTCTAGGACAGGAAGATAATGAGGATATAGAGAAGATGAACGAAGACATTACTAATCTGATCACCGAAACAGCAATCGAAGTAGGGGGCAAAGCACCAAGACATGTGAGTAAACTCTCGGAGTCTACTAAAAATCTAATCAAGCAACGCCAACAGCTGAGAATAACTAACTCAAGAGACAAGATAGAATACGCCGAGCTATCTAAGCTCATCGGTAAAAGTAGAGTCAGGGACGTACGTAACCATAACGTGAAAGAAATAGAAGCAGCCGTCAGAAAAGGAGTCAGCATCAAAACAACCAAAAGGAAGCTTTGTGCGGGAAAGAACATAATGCACGCAGTGAAAGATAAGCAGGGCAACATCGTTATTAACTTCAGTGGCATAACCAAAGTGGCCGAGGATTTCTATTCCGAACTATACAGCTCAAATAGGAGTCTCCCCACCATGAGTGTATTAAATGCCGAGCAGGACTACGAAATCCCATGCGTCACTGTGGATGAAGTTAGGAAAGCAATACAGGGCATGTCCCACGGAAAAGCGGCTGGAGATGACGGCATAACCGCCGACTTCATCAAAGATGGCGGAGACTTCCTAACTGGAAAGCTCTCGACACTATACACTCAATGCCTCAAAACTTCAAATGTACCCGAAAGCTGGAAAAACGCAAATATTCTATTATTACATAAGAAAGGAGATGTCAAAGACTTGAGGAACTACAGGCCGATCAGTCTACTCTCAGCACTTTACAAAATATTCACAAAGGTTATCTCAAACAGAATAAGGGCCACACTTGAATTTAATCAACCCAGCGAGCAAGCAGGGTTCAGAAAAGGATACTCTACCATGGACCACCTACATGCGGTCAATCAAGTAATCGAGAAATCTGCTGAATACAACAAACCCCTCTATATGGCTTTCATAGATTACGAAAAGGCTTTCGACTCGGTAGAGATACCAGTTCTGGAGGCACTACGTCGTAAGGAATATGTGATAGCTATATAAACACAATAGCCAACATCTATAAAGATTCTACAGCCACCCTGCTCCTCCATAAGAAAAGCAGAAAAATCCCAATACAGAAAGGTGTCAGACAGGGAGATACAATTTCTCCCATGCTATTTACTGCATGTTTGGAAGAAATCTTCATAAGGTTAGACTGGGAAGAGACAGGGCTCAGGATTAACGGCGAATATCTGAGTAACCTGCGATTTGCAGACGACATAGTACTCTTTAGCAATGATGGCGTCGAATTGCAAAAGATGATTGAAGACTAAGCCGAGAAAGTGCTAAGGTAGGATTAAGGATGAACATGCAGAAAACAAAGATAATGCTAAGTGGCACGGCGAAAAAACGTCTATTCAAGGTCAAAACCCATACATTGGAAGTCGTAGAAGAATATCTGTACCTAGGACAGCTACTTACTGGAGAACCCACCCATATAAAAGAAATCCACCGTAGAATAAACATGGGATGGCGCGCATATGGGAGACATTCACAACTCATGAACGGAAACCTACCACTATCACTCAAGCGGAAACTATATAACTACTGCATCCTGCCAGTACTGACTTACGGATCAGAAACCTGGAGAATTACAAAGAAGCTAGAGAGGAAGTTAAGAACCGCGCAGCGGGCGATGGAACGGAAAATGATAGGCGTTACACTAAGGGATAGGAAGACAGCCGAGTGGGTCAGAGAAGAAACGGGGGTCGCCGACATAATGAACGATATTAAGAAGAAAAAATGGACATGGGCAGGCCACGTGATGAGAAGGCTAGATAACCGATGGACAGTTAGAACGACGGAATGGATACCACGAGAGGGTAAGCGCAGCCGTGGGCGGCAGAGAGTAAGATGGGGGGACGAAATCAAGAAATTCGCAGGCATCAAATGGAACCAGCTCGCGCAGGACAGGCAAGGATGGCGAGGATTGGGAGAGGCCTTCGTCCTGCAGTGGACATAAAATTGGCTGATGATGATGATGATGACAGGGTAAAATGTGCTAGTGCTATGACTTGCGAAAGATAGTTGACCCCTTCCCACACTTATCACATTTCACTTATAAGTATGTGTAAATATGTACAAATAACACCTTTGTAGGGTGGCAAAGCTGAGTCTGTGTGTGCTGCAGTGTAATGTGCAATTGTGAGTTCCTTGTTGACATGCCAAATCGAATTGTAGATAACAAAGTTTCCACACATGCTTTAGTCAATGTGTAGATGGGAGGGTCGCACGGCAAGCTGTGGAGAGTTCCCCAAGGCCAAAAAAAAAAAAAAACCCAGCTGTCCTTTGTTTTGCAGCTGTGTTACGACTGCTTATCAGGAGGTTTATGGCTATGTCTGTACGATCAGGAGGACTGGTCCAAAATTGAGAGAGTTGGAAGGTATGCAATTGTAGGTTGGCATATTGTTGCAGTAGCATGGATAATTGGGCTAATTGGTATCTATTCATTGTGAAGAAATAGGGTGCACACAAACACACGGACACTTGCAGAAGAGGGGGACAAAACAGCGCCAACTCGCAGCTGAAGGTTGTTGGAAAGAAAGCACATGTATATATTTAACAGTTGTTACGTCATCCAGCTCCTCCCACCCAGTGGAATATTATTATCTGTAACATTAATGAAGAACTTGCAGTAATGCATCAACAGGCATGCATCCTTTCCTTTTCGTTGTACTGCAGCGTAGCGTACGCCTACCATACAGCTGCTGTTTCAGGCTTTGCATTTCAGAAGCGGTACACTAATGGAAACGTGTCATTTGTCTTGGATGATAGTACATTTCGCCTTTCATTACAAGCTTTGAATAGTCTGAATAGGCAGAGTTAGGTGCAGATTGAATTGAATAGCAAACTCTTTTTGAAAACCATCCGAAAGTTTGAATATTTGCACACCCCTTGTACAAACACATACTTGTGTAGACAATGCACCTTTTGTGTGTCCCTTAACCTGTGTTTCATTTTTTCAATGTTTACGGGACCAATAGTGTGTGAAATGTACATGTGGCATGCACCCTTGCTTCATGTACACATAATAGCAGTGCTCTGAAAAAGGGTTTTCAGTTAGTATTCTGAGCATCACACCCACAGCTGTTTACATGCAGAAACTAAACTGCTGCCATGGTACTCTTCAACGTTAGATGGTAAACAGCACCCTTGCTTCATGTACACATAATAGCAGTGCTCTGAAAAAGGGTTTTCAGTTAGTATTCTGAGCATCACACCCACAGCTGTTTACATGCAGAAACTAAACTGCTGCCATGGTACTCTTCAACGCCAGATGGTAAACAGCTGTGTAGAAATAGTCACATTAAATACGTTTTGAGAGCACCACTGTCGGCTACATGTGAAGAGCGCGTGCGTGCTTACTGTGAAATTCTGAGCAAGCATCCCCTTTTGGGTGGGAGATAATCTGAGAAAGTTGGGAGTTGGCCCCTTGCCTTGGTAGCGGACCGAAATTCAAGATTGCAGCGGAACTGTTGCTGAGAAAAAAGAATGCTGAGCTGTTATTTGCAATAATAATTTGCGGAATAAGTGCACTTACTGCTTTTATATGATATCGTTATTTTCATTGTCGTCAAACAACTCCTCAAAATCAGACGCAAAAATCATGGGCTTGCACAGCACCGAACACCAAATTTGCGCTAACAGCTAACGTGGCTAAGATCCATCAGTCTGATGAAAATGGCAGTTCACTATGCTTATTGCTTCCTGGCTACAGTCACGGCTCGGCTGCACAGATATGTGGTAGTGGTGGACCCACTATCGAGTGTCAAACTTTTTTTTTTTTGTTTAATGGTATTGTTGCCTATAATTCTTCTGCCACTTCATAAAAAATTGAGAAAACTAATGAAGAAACCTTGCCAAGGTAGTCTGGTGACTCTGCGTGACTTGGTGAAAATGGTAAAAGGAAAAGGCAGCGGTGGTTGCTCGGCCATTTGCACCAATTTCAAATCTGTCGAAAAAGGGAGGGGCTGCTTGCACAGGAGGGGGGGGGGGGGGGTCACTTGCTTGGGATATTATGTTAGTTCACCCACCATTTGCGTTTTGTGACACAACATTTAAGGACAGGAAACATAACTAAGAAAACATGTAGCAAGGTGGAAATAAGTCGACATCATGATTTTGAATGTGGTGCACAATTTGCACGCATGTTTGGGAAATTGTGCAATCAATTGACACACCCACATAGATGCTGACCCTCTCGGCAGACAACAGCCACACTGAACCTGGGAAAGGCAATGAAAACGTAACTTATAAAATGCCAAATCCAGTGCATAGTACTTACTTTGGTCAGTTGATAAGTGAACATTTCCAAGAATCTTCTAATTAAGGTGGTAACAGTTTTAAGCGCAGGATGTCCTGTGTGCATTGGCGTGCCACTCAAAGCTTTCATCTTCAAGGATTCGTCTGCCATGTAGTCCTCAATTTTGGGCAGAGCCTTCACAGGTGTTTGTGACAAGCTGTAAATGCTGTAGGTGTACATTTCAGGGCTGCTCAGGTGACGGAGGTTGTAGTGTGATCACTCCAGCGGCATCCCTGGGGAGATATTTTCTCCACTTGAGAAACCGAATGGGGAAGGAGCAGATGCACAGAGGTACTATTAAAGCATCTCTCTCTCTTCTTTGGAAAAATGATTCTTGAGCTCAAAAATTATTGCAATATGAATGGAAGGATAGTTTTCCTTGATTAATTGTTTGATTCATGGAGATTACTTGTCTTAAAGCAGCACTGAGGCTTTGAGAGACACTGTGGTAGGGCTTCGGATGAATTTTGACTACATGAGATGTTTAACGACCTGCTAAACCTGAGTACAGGAGTATTCCTCAGTATTTTCCCATCGAAATGCAGTTGCTAAGGCTGGCAATCAATTCCTTGATTTTGTGTTGAATAGCGGGTATCGATCACAGCTGCTGTGCCATTTAAATGGGCTGTGTATTCAAGCGTGAGTACACTTGGTGATCTAAGGCTGAATTATCACCTAAGTGATCATGATTTAGTTTCAGACAAAAGTGGCATATTTGTAGCTGGCATGTAGTCAGCTTCATTCATCGGCCTATTTTGTTTCCACTGCTGGATGATGGCGTCTTCCAGTGATCTGCAATCCATTATAATCCTGTGTGAGCTGGTTCTATTTTATACCTTCAAATTTCTTTATTTCATCATCTACCTAGCTCTTTGTCGTCCTTAGCTGTGTTTTCCATTCCTCGATATTCATTCAGTTGCATACACTTTGGCAGCTTGGCAAAATTAGGTGCTGAGCTCAAGAATGCAGGTTTGATTCCTAACCACAGCAGTCGTATTTATGTTGGATGGGATGCATTAACACTTACATACTAAGGTTTAGAAGTACACTAAGAAAACTCCATGCGTCCTAAAGTAATGTTGAGTCCCCTCACTATAGTGTGCCTCACAATCATATTGCGATTTTGGCACATTAACATCCAAAAATTATTATTCATTATCCTATTCTGTCACGTCCACTAACCATCCGTGCCATGTGCTCTGTGACCTGCTCATGTCCAACATCTCTTCCCTTAATGTCAGCTAGGATATTGGCTAATCCTGTTTGCCCTTTGAACCACCCTGCTGTCTTCCTATACTTTAATGATGTCGTCTCATTTTCTGTTCCATCGCAAGCTGTGTAGTCCATAACTTCTTTGGTTTTTGTGTTATCCTCCAAGTTTCTGCTTCCTATGCTGCTACTGACAAAATGCAATTGTTGTACACCTTCTGCTTTAGGGACAGAGGTAAGTTACCATTTGGGAATCTAGAATGTCTGTTGTGTGCGCTTTAGCCAATCCTTATTTTTGGTGAATTTCCTCTGCATAAGAAAGCTCACCTGTTAATAAGCAACCCACATGTTGTTCTGTTATATGAGTTATTGGGTCAATTTGCCAGTCGTGAGCTCTTCTTCTCTCATTCTGTCACCAAACACCACACATCTTTTTCTTTTGCATAGCATTACTTTAATGCTTTCTGTATTTGGGTCTTCAATAATTTTTTGCTATTTGTCACCATCATTGATAAAATGAACTATGTCATGTGCAAACAGCAAGTTGCTGAGGTATTCTTGATCAGTCTTCACTCCCATTTCTTTCACATCTACTCATTTGACTACATCGTCAAAACACACAGTGAACAGCATTGGAGAGATTGTGTCTCCTCGTTTGACTCCTTTCTCAATGGCAATTTGTTTGCTTTTTTCGTGGAGAAGTAAGGTATCTGGGGAATCTTCGTAAATGGTAGCTATGATGTTTACATATATTTCAAGTCCAGTAAAACCTCGTTATAAGAGGGCACTCAAGGGAACCTGGAAATGTGTATCTTGTGACCAAGGTCTTTTGTAACCAAAAGTTCTAAATACACTGAGAAGTCTGTATCACATTGTGCAGTAGCATCAGAGTGTGTTTAAACAAATCTGCAGGAAATTCCTCAAGATGGCTTAAAGGGGCCCTTTAATGCTTTTCAGGCACTCATTCTTTATTTGCGAGTTGTATAGAATGAAGGACGGAGCGACAAATGCTGCACGAAGAACAGCAGTAGGAGCACGCAGTCCAAAGTTATTAAAGGGAAACTTCGGCGGTTTTTTCACCATGTTCTCATATCAATGTTTTTCAATGGTATTGATAGTCCTGTAACTGCCTGGGTGGTTCAGTTTGCTCAGAAACGCACCAATAATTTTAAATAAGCAACAGAAAGTCATCTTCAAACCGAAATCGAAAGGAGTAGTTACTTCGTCGAGCATGTGCAGTGATGTCAGAACCTTCCCGTCACCAGAAATAAGGAACTGATGCCAAAGAAGTACCAGTGGCAAGGTCATCGGACGATATATTGAGTTATGCGAGCTTTTCTGATCTTGACAGCGACAGTTTGAGCACTGAAGTATCGCTGTTTTGCTTTTGAAGGCCTTCTGGCTCGGGTAGGCAGCGCGGAAGGTGATGACGTCAAAAACACAGGGTGGCCCGTGTGAGAATCTGCTAAAAATTTTTAATATTCATTTACAGGAAAACTAAATGACCTACATCCGCCTGACTTGGCATATATTATTACAGTACCAAGGAGAATATATATTGATAATCTTATTGAGATTAGTGGGCACTGAAAAATCACCGGAGTTGCCCTTTAAGGACAGCACTCGAAATACAATCAATAAAATGAGGACCTTCAGCTCAAATTTTGCAGGGTCAGGTGAGACGTATGGACAGAAGGACGTTCAGTGCATACAATACAAAAGAAAAAGGCGAGTTATCTTAGACGATTGGAACTTGCCACCCTCAGAACTTTCAAGACGTGGCCGAGTTGGCTGGGTGACCTAGCCTTTGAAGTGATTGAGGTGTGACATCTCTAGGCTGTCTTAATAGTTTGAGTTACTTCCGGTCTCACAAGGCCTACGGTGTCCTCATTGTGCTCATATGGTAGGACTAATATATCTGAGTGATTCAAAAGGACACTAAGGGGACACTAAAAGCAAATATTAAGTTGACTGCACCGTTCAAATGCTGTTCAAGAAGCATCACAGTGCTTGTCTTATGGCAAGAAAATGCCTAGCTTGAACAAAAATCATATTTTATTGGTCAGCGTGCCGTTAGAACTACTAACACTGCCTGCCTTGAATGGCCTGCTGACGTAGACTCACTGTTTTCTGTCTCTTTACTCGTTGGCAGTTGAGTCAGCTGTGCAAAAGGCAGGAGCAGGCTAAAGAGAATAGGGGTTTAGTTATGGTTAGCATGCCTCAGTGGTCCCCCATGCCAGGTCAGGAGGACATTGAGGCACTCTGCAGCTAGGCAGAAACTGGCCCCGCTGCATACCATAGCCTTGTCTACGTTACTGCGCCAAGTTTGCAGAATATCTTGCAGGTGGCGCAAGCCTGTGTCGTGCACTTGCCTAAATTTCTCGGTGCAGAAAGCTGTGGTTTAGATAACACTGACGTTTCAGACATTCTCAAGAACTTGCCCACCCTTCTAACAAAAAATGCTGTTTGCCTTTAGTGTCCCTTTAAGGTGTTAGGGTGAATATTGTGTGTCTGGCCACTTGAGAAGCTCCTAGTGATACCAAAAAGAATTTGAAATGGATTATTTATGAGATTTTCCATGGTTTTAAATGCATGCTGATGGACTGATAGAGAAATGCATGAATGATGCAACTTAACATGGGACTAACACTCCTACCTTGTGGAAAATCAAGCAAACTGCCATTGGCATGTGCGAATTATAACCAAGAGTATGGAAAGGACATTTAAAAAAACCAGGTTTACGATAACACAGGAGCGGGTACTACTAATTTGTTACCTACATTTCGAAGATGTCTCTGTGCATTTATTACCTTGACCATGAGCTACTCCAGTTGGAAAAAAAAAAGGAGAGTCTAGTAAGAGGCAAGAAAAAACACATCATCGCACTCACTTCTTGGACTTGGCCTTCAGAGGCAATGCCAGGGTCTTTGCTTTTACTCCAAGAACTTTGCTGTTGCCGTCAACCATGAATGAGAAGGCTAATTGATTAATGTCGCGACGTCCGTTTGACATCAATTTTGAAGCTTACAAAACACAGAACTTCCTTAAACAGCAAGCGAAGGGTTTCATGAGTACTATATTTAATATGCAAAAACTGTGAATACAGGAACCCTAGCTTAGGAAAAGCAGGAAACTATACAGAAATGAGATTGCTGCATCGAAGGTGTATCTGAGATCACCTCTGACTTGTTGCCTCAGTTACATTCAAACAGAGACACGGTGGAGCTTCTTGAGCACTGTTGGCACAAAAGAAATGCACTGAACTGGTGACATGATGGAGCTAAAAAAATGACACTTCACTAAAGTACACTTGGCTGTAGCTGCACAATTGAAAGCACCGGTGTAGGCATCAAAAGTGTAATTTATCTAGTAGTCATATACGCTTGGTTGTGCTAGTATGAGTGATTCTGGATGCTGCAATGAAAAAATACTGGTTGTTTTGGTTTCGTAACACTCTGCCTTGATCCCAGTTCAGTTCACGTTTCTACAAATAGAAACATTGCAATTACATTGCAAACTACTGTCCCCGATACTCAACCAATTTGCAAACTGGTTCACTGCAATCTTCTATTTCTGCTGGTCTTCAAGGTCTTCAAGGTTATTGAAAGAACTGTGTAATGAATCTGATGATGTGGGACCTATGCCTAACATTCAGGTTACGTTTGTTGGTCTATTCTGTAGGAAAGCACTTGCACTATGACAACTGGACGATTGGCCACTTTGGTGCAGGTGCTGCTTGAACACCATTCATCGATCGCCGACCCACAAGGCACGGAAAGCATTTTTGGGCTTCTTGAGGATAACAGGATAAAGCTAACGCTTATGACTGATGGTGCAATCCTATACACGTACCTTTGTTCTTCCCCTTCCTTCTCTCTCTTATCTTTCTATTCCCCTTTCCCATATCCCCTGTGTAGGGTAGCCAACTGGATGCCTTTCTGGTTAATCACCATCCCTTTCTGTTTCCTTTTTTCCTCCTTCCTCCTCTGTTTTGTTTGTGTTTGTTGGTTCATTGGCTAAGAGACAAAAGATTAGATTGCTTTAGCAGGGAAAAAGCAAGTTCAATCAGTTGGTATTCATTCAAACATGAACCTAAAAGTGTGAAAAAAAAAGGCTGAAGATGACATAGAAGGGGGGCGAAATGAGTACTTGCTAAAAATGAAAGTTATTGATGGAATCACTTAACATTTCAGCTTCTTACAACACCCTATTTTTGGGGGTGGTGTTGGGGGTGTTAAGGGGGGGGAGGGGGTTGTGTATAAATCCCTGTCTTCACACAACGCTGTCGACACAAAGGGTACAGTAAAAAATGTGCAATGTTTTGCACTGAAGCTCAGAAGCGAACCAAACAATGTCAGCTGTTCTTAAAATGATGAGGAGATGAATGATTAGCAAGGTCAATGATGAATGACGAATTGTACATGTGTTATACACCCTGCGGGCCTCGTATGCACGACCTTGTAGGACTACAACTTTAGACCTTGATGCGAGTTGAACCCAAAACTTTGATAAAGTGGATTAAGACAGACCAGGATGAATAAAGGCAGATTACAGCTAATTAATACAAATTAAGGCTGATGAGAATTAAGGTGGATTAAGGAAGATAATGGAGGGATAAGGTTGTTTAGTGTGGTTCGAGGCAGATTAGGACGAATTAAGACTGGCTAGGATAAATTGAGGTGGATTAGGACAGATTAGGGTAGATTAAGATGGATTGAGGCGTAACAAGGTGGATTAACTAGCATGGATAAAGGTGGGTTAGGGTGAATTACGGCGGAGTAGGGCAGATTAAGACGAATTAAAGTGGACTGGGGCAGATTAGGATAGATAAGCCGTATTAGGGTGTATCAATGTGGACTATAGGGAAGTAAAGTAGATCAGGGGCGGTTAGTGCGGACTAGAATTAAGGCAAAGGAGAGCAGATTAAGACGTATTGAGGTGGATTAAGGTGGATTAAGGCGTGTTAAGGTGGATTTGGGTGTCACGATCGACGACAGGCCAGACGTTCGTCCCGAACTTGCTCTATTCCCGCACGCCAACCATGCACACCACACCGCGTACCCTCGTTCGCATCCTCTTCCCGGGCCAGGCGCTGCCCGGGCGCGCGCACACTCCCACAGCTGGCTTTCCCGCACTTGCGCCTCCTCCTCCGCTCACTCAACTACTGTTGATCCATGACTCCTCATCGCAGGTCTTGGGCTCGCTTGCCCCGGCCCTTGCGCGTGACAACTCCACATCCCCTCCACTTCGAATCGTGAAGCCATGCTGGCAGGGAAAAAATCAATGGCTCATGGTGGAGCATCAACTGATCAGCGTTGGCGGTAGTCTGACGACACCCTGTTCTAGGATCGCTCAAAACGAAATCATCGTCGCCTAATCGTTTTCGATGCACAATCTGGTCCACTTCGCCGCGGTTCCAGTTTTGCCTAAACGCCCCTGGCGGCGTCACTCAAGATATGAGAATCCAGGAGCGCACGGTCACCCCCTTTGATGGTCGTTGGATGCCGATAACGGTCGTAACAGGATTTCTGCACCTTCCAAGCAGTTGCCTCGGGACGCTCTCTCGCTGCCAGAGGGAGCAGACGTGTCTTCATCCGCTCTGACATCGAGCTCGCTCGAATGCCGTTTATCACCACGGTTCAATTCTTCATGTGCCGTGGCCCCGCCACGGTGGTCCAGTGGCTAAGGTACTCGGCTGCTGATCCAAGGGTCGCGGGATCAAATCCCGGCCGCGGCGGCTGCATTTCGATGGAGGCGAAATGTTGAGGCCCGTGTGCTGTGCGATGTCAGTGCACGCTAAAGAACCCCAGGTGGTCGAAATTTCCGGAGACCTCCACTACGGCGTCTCTCATAATCAGAACTGGTTTTGGGACGTTAAACCCCACAAATCATCAATTCATGTGCCGTAGTGATTTGCAACAGTGCTCTTGGATTACTGCTGCCAGCCTGTATGCAGGTGGGTCGTCCTCTGCCCATTCTTGGTTTTAGGGGCGAAGCTCCTTATGGCATCACCTGGGCGGTTCTCGATGCATCCTGCGTAGCCAGTAGCGTCTCCCTTAGCATACAATAGATGGCGCTGTCCCATAGAGATGCGTGCAAACTGCAGTTGGGTGACGATACACTAGATGGCGCTGTACGCATTCTGTGTCGTCATCTCCATTTCTCGTCTCGTTTCCGAGAGGGCGCTGGCCCATAGACATGCGTACAGTATGGCGGTTGAGTGAAGGTACGCTAGATGGCGTTGGCGGTGCAGCTGCTCTCCGATTGGCTGCTGCGCGGGGAGCAGCATTCTCCTGGATCGTCGCCGTACGTGTCGGATCGCGCTTGGTGGACCATGGACGATGAGAAAAAAATTCCGAACGTTGTGTCCGAAGCGCGGAATCGAACCAGGGACCCCTCGCTTCCGAACGCGCGGCGCTAGCCACTACGCCACGAAGCGCTTTTTTTTTTCTTTATTGCGGTACAAACACAAAACAGTACAAAGACAAATAACACTTATAGCCCATCAGCGTCTATGAGGCTGGTTGTATATGCTTGTGCACTTTCAGATGATTTAAGTTATCTACTATACAAAAGTTCCTCATCAGCTTCTAGGTGCTTGAGCAGTTTAGCGAGTTTCGTGACATTTTCTACAAAATGAGCATAGACAGATCGTGCATGAGGGTCAGCATTCCTTACATCCATGCGTGACCTCCATATGCTATAAAGTCCTAAAAGCATGAACAGGTCATAGGGGACACTCCACATGGACACATGCACCACGATGACAGTAAATGCCCAACATTAACGAAAGACTGCGCGTTTCTAACGCGTTTGTGCTAGCGCGTTACGGCCCGTGTAAGAAGCTGGTGCAAGACGCTGTGGCCTCTCCGCCTTATACTCTCTCAGCAGTCATGTGATGGCGTTGGCAAACGCGGTGCGCGTTCCGGCCTGTGTAAGGGGCTGCGTAAGACGTCTTTACATGATGATCGACTGGGCGAATTACACGGAAGGTTCACGGTTTACTCCGGAGCTTCGCCCACTCATCATCATTCACCCCGTGGATATGCTGTGATTTTTTTTTTAACTACCAAGTATACGGGAACGCTGGGTCGCGCTTGGCCTAGCGTCCCCCGACGCGTAGGCGGCGGCGCCGTATCAACGCCATCCCATCCAACTTAGGATGGAGTACCTCCGGATAGTAGAGCATCGTATGTAACATTAGAAGGGAGGAAAACGTGCGTCGCAGAAGCGAGAACACTGACTTCAGCATTCGGCACAGTCGGGTGGATTTTTTTGCGCGTTCCTAAGAGCGCCGCTGGTTTCGCTGGCTCGGCTGGCTTCTGTCGAGCAGCGCTGTTTTTCAACTGCACTGTCCGCGTCGGTGGGTGTTCGTTATCGCGACCCACGGAGTTCGCCTCGCCCAAGGGCAGGCGGCCTCGTCCGCGCCATCGCCGGACTCCTAGCATGTCGACCGTGCTGGGCCCTCCCCCGCCGGAGCTGATGAAGCTGACGGCGGAACACCTCCGCCAGCACTACGCGGTTGGCGGGGATTCGTTGTGTATAATTGACTGGTGGAGGCACCCAGGCAGCCGCCGCGACTCCCGCCTTCGCCTCGGCAGGCGCACTGGAGGTAGCAGCTCCTGTCGAGACCCAGCCGAGCCCAGTGACTGCCGAGACACCCACCAGTGCCTCGAAGGCACCCCCACCACTTTTGGGTGCCGCGACTGCTGCCTCGGTCAGGCCCCTAGATTTGCCGGCGGCCCACCTCGTGCCGCTGCCCACGTCAGATGCGGAGGACGACGACATGGACGTGTCGGCCTGCCGGAAACGTCGCGACGACGACGGTGCACATTGACCACCAAGGAAGACGGCTGCGTCCGAGGACGACCCTGCTGGGGAGGGCCACCTGGAAGCCTGCGACGACATCGCGGGTTCCCTCCCGACCCCGCCCTGAGATCCGGAAGCTGCCTTGAGCTCCAGTTATCGCGGGGACTCTTTCGGCGAGCGACGGAGTGCCTCCCGCAAACCCCGCCATCGAGGCTGCTGACGTCTTGGCGGAGCTGCCCGCGGACGAGCCGGGACCTGCAGAAACGGCGCCCAGGTGCCCCTCGCCTAGGCCTTCGGCACCAAGGGAGCCCCTGCGGGCTGCAGACTTCCTCCGCGATGCCCCGGCCGCCCCACCGGCTGCGAAGTCTCGAAAGAAGAAGGCGAAGAAGACCCAGAAGCGCAGGCGCGCCCGGCCCCTCCTGTGCCATTGCCGGACACCTCCGCAGCTCCTGCGGCCGTCCCTGCGGCACCGGCGACCGTCCCACAGCCTGACATCACAGCCGCTGCACCGACGTACCTGCCCGCGGCCGCCGATGAAGGGGACTTCATCGAGGTCCTCTCGAAGACTGCTCGATGCCGCGCCATAGCCGCGGTGGCGATCCCGAAGGACGGGGCGGTTGTGGCGACTGCCCTGTTCCGACCCTCCGCAACCGGAGGCTCCTATAAGCTGGCGTCACGACTGGCGCTTGCTGACGTCCTCCGCGGGAGTCTTCGCGGTGTGGGTAAACACCCGCCGCAACATTGTCGCGGCCGATGTGCGAACGGAGGCCTGCCTGCAGAAGCTATTGGCCGTCACCGAGCTGAGGGGCATCCCGGTGGCTGCGCGGGTCCCGGCGGACAAGACCAGGAGCACCAAATTTCTCCACGGCATCCGCGACAGCGTCACGGATGCGGAGCTCCTGCGCGTGGTGAGATCTCCCGTGCCAGTCGTCTCGGCAAAGCGGCAGGCCTCCACGGTCACCCTGCGCTTCGACGGGCCCCTTCCACCGGAGGCAGTCACCATCTACTGCCTCACCTTTAAGGTGAGAGCGGCACGTCCCCGCCCGATGCAGTGCCGGAAGTGTGGGCGTTTCGGGTAGGTCGGGGAGACCTGCCCCCGACCTGAGCTGTGTCCGCTGCGGCCGTCAACACGAGGCCACGGCTACCTGCCAGCACAAGCCCCGCTGCGTCAACGGCGGTGGAGCCCATCCTGCAGGCAACCCCTCCTGCCCCCGCTGGCAGGAGGAACGGCGGGTAGCCACCATCATGGCCTCGTCAACAACGGATCTGTCAAGGCGCGTGGTGAGGGCAGCCGTACGTGAGGAAAGCCAGCGGACTCACTCCTATGCGGCTGCCCTCAGGAGCGCTCCCGCAGCACCAGCCTCACGCACTAGAGGTCAGCCCCCGGCCAGCCGTAGCCTGCCGCGTCCTGCAGTCCTCCCTGGTCGTGCTGCTGCGCCCCTCTCGGCTCCTCCCAGGCGCCCGCCTCCTGCCCCGGTGCCCTCAGGTAACGAGCCCCCGGGGATCACAGCTCCTGCTGCACCCATGGACCTGGCAGCTGCCGCCTCCAGTCCTCAGCCAGCCGCCAACGTCACTCCAGCGCCGCGACCTGCAGATCAGCCCCTGGTGTCCTGCCTACTGCTGCTGCTCCCTTGGCCCTGTCTGGGATGGACCAGCTGGTGGCATCGCTTCTGATGACCGTCCAGGTCGCCGGTGCCATGTTGCCCGCAGAGCACCCCGCACGAGCCCTCCTCCTGCAGCCGGGGGCATTGCTGCGGTCGACCATCCACCATGGCTAGTCCTCCAGCCAGGACGAGTCGCCGCCACCGCCCACGCGTTCTTCAATGGAACGTCAACTCGCTGAGGCGGCAGAGAGACGACTTGGCTCAGCACCTCCTGCAGAGCGACGACGACATCCTTGCACTCTAGAAGGTGTACGCCCAGTACGTGGGCTACAGCAGCCGGACAGGGTGCACCCTGGCGACCTGCGCTGCTACCCCCTGCCTGGACGACAACCATCAGCAAGGACCTGCCCGCTGCGCCGTGTACGTGAAGCGGGAACTCCAGCACGCCGAGGTGTCCGTGGCCGACCTGGTCGGTGGTCCCCTCGAGTGCTGTGCCGTCCGCGTGCGCATCGAGGAGGGAGAACACTATGGCCAGCGTGTATATCCGGCAACGCCAGCCTTGGGACCCCAGGTGCCTCAGGCAAATTTCGTACCGCCTGGGGAAGGAGTTCCTGCTTTGCGGCGACTTCAATGCTCATCACACAGCCTGGAGCAGCCGCCGGTCCTGCCCACGCGGTGAGGAGCTCGGAGACGTCATACAGTAGCTGGGCCTAGTGATCCTCAACACCGGGCTCAGCACCTTTCTCCGCCGCGGAGGTCGGGCGTCCTGCTCAGCCATCGACCTCACCGTGGCCACGAAGGGGTGCCGCTATGCGTGGGCGCCCTGTCCGGACACCTGGGGCTCGGACCACCTGCCCATTCTGCTGTCCCCCTTTCGAGGCAAGCCCCCTGGGACCAAGAGTACTGCATGGCGGAGTGGAGGCTGTTCCGCCAGCTTTTTGGACAACACACGGGCAGCGCGGACCTGTTACAACTGGTGGCCGACAGCGCAAGGGCAGCGACTGTCGTCACCAAGGTCCAGCAGGGACAACCTGTGCCAGACATCCGGCACCTGACCTTGAGGGCAGCGCGGCGTCGGGCAGAGCAGCAGGCTTTGAGGAAAGGCCAACCAGAACTCTGGACCGAGTTACGGCGAGTCGACGCCGCCTGCCGACTCCACGCACGCAGATGCAGGAACCAGGGCTGGTCGAGCCTCTGCGCCTCGATCAACCGCTTTCACAATGGGACTCGGGCCTGGCGCCTGCTGGGGTGCCTGCTAACGATGCCCCTGGGACTCAACCAGGTGCAGTCCGTGGCAGTCCACATGAACATCCAGGCAGCGGACCTGGCAGAGCTCCTCGCTGACCGGTTCGCCACCAGGGACGCAGCCCGGCTGGCCTCACCACAACCACCTGCTGCTCTCCAGTGCCCTGCTTCCTGCCATCATCCCGGGTGGGTGATTGCGCAGGTCCAGGAAATGTGCAACGAGCCCATCGGGATGCATGAACTAGTGGCAGCCTCGAGGGGTCCAAGCGACGCAGTGCTCCAGGGGCCAACGGCATCACCTCCAGATGCTCCGTAACCTGGACGGAGCCGGTCGTCAGCGACTCCTGGAGTACTACAATGACGTCTGGAACACCGGAGCCCTACCGCAACCCTGTCGTTTAGCGGTAGTGGCACCCAACCTGAAGCCCCGGAACCAAGCCACAGCTCTCCTCCTACAGGCCAGTCTCTCTGACCTCGGCCGCCTGCAGGGTGATGGAGAAGGTGGCCCTGGAGAGACGAGTGAATTGCTGACCAACTGGGCTACTTGGAGCAGCAGGCGGGTTTCAGGCGGCACAGGTGCACAGCAGACTCCATTTCGGATGTCGTTGCCACCCTCGAGGACGCCAAGAGTTGCGGTGACGTGGCCATGCACCTCATGCTGGAGTCGAGAGCGCCTTCTACGGGCTATAGCGGAGGTGACCGCTGATGCCAAGCCGGTCCAGGGCTGTCTGGATGACTGCATGCGGTATCGCATGCAGTCATCGAGGCGGCCCTGGACCGGCTTATCATCAGCGGTCACCCCCGAGGCTTCGTGACCGCTTCTGCGTGAAGCTTGTGAAGCTTCTGCGTTCGTGTTGGAGGGGAGACCAGCCAACCCAGGGACATCACAGCCGGTGTTCCACAAGGCTCTGTGCTGAGCCCCTTCCTTTTCAACATGGCGCTAGCGGAACATCCAGCTTCCCTCTCAAGAGACACTAGGTTCCCGGTCCGCTGCGCCGTCTATGCAGACGATGTGGCCCTCTGGGCCCGGGGACCATGGTGGTCCATCCCGGCCATCAGGAGGTCGCTGCAGTCTGCCCTGGATGCAGTGATCGCCTAACTCGGAGTGATCAGCCTCAAGGTCTCCGCCACCAAGACCGAGCCCCTGCTGATCCAGCCGACGGCAGCATCGCGTGTCCACGTGAAACGGCTGCGCGTCAGCAACCGCAGCCTACCGTGGAGTTTGACGGTGAAATACCTGGGGCTCACCGTTAACCACCGACTCACGTGGATACCTGCTGCCAAGACCGCTGCTGCTAAGTTACATCGAGCGCAGGGGCCCATCAGCAAGCTGCAGCAACGAGGCCGTGGCTGCTCCACAAAGTGTGCGCCGCGACTGAACCAAGCCGCAGCGACCTCGGCGCTGCTCTATGCCCTACCAATGGTGACCCTGACGCCGGCCCGTAGGCGTCTGTTCGAGGGACCCCACAGGGAGCAGTGAGGGCCATCCTGGGGCTCCCCAGGTGCTCCCCTGTGGCACCAACTCTCGCGGAGGCGGGAGAGTAGCCCCTGTCACTACGCATGCTCCAGCGTGCGTTGGGCTACATCGACCGTCTCCATCGTGCAGCCGATGGAGGCGCCCTCCTGGATCGACTTCGCAGCCCACCCGGATCTTGGATGGGCGGCCTCTGCCTGCTCTACCACCAGATGGTGCCGGATCCGCCTGTTCCCGTTGCCCCAGCCCCACCACACCACCGGCCACCAGAGGTCCACTTCCACCTGGATGGGGCAACAAAGCGACGAGCGCCTGCGGCTGTGCAGCAGCAGGCAGCCATCGGCAAGCTTCCGAGCAACTCCAGGGGTGGCTGCAGGTGTTCACGGACGGATCCGTCATGCAGGATGGGTCCGCAGCGGCAGCATGCGTCATCCCATTCAGGTCCAGTGGCAGGCAGTGCCGGCTGCCCTTCCCGGCAAGCTCCACGGCAGCGGAGCTGGCGGGATTGCACCTGGCGGCGGAACTCCTGGCAGAGGACATCCCAATGGTGCCAGTCGCCGTTCTATGTGACAGTAGGGCGGCACTGCAGACCCTGGCCAACCCCCGCCGCGCTGGGCTTACAGGGAACCTCCTGGCATCCAAGTTCCACGCTGTCTGCGCGTCGGGAGCGTTGGTCTCCTTCCACTGGCTGCCCTCACATGTGGGCAATGAGAAGGCGGACACATTGGCCAAGGCAGCTCACCAGCCAGGCATCCCTTTCATCCGAGCCGTGGCGGCCAGGGACCATACGCAGGTCCGTCTCAGGAAGCTTTGTCCATCCAGACCAAAGGGTGGCCAAGGGGCGGGGACCAAGACTCCTTCTAGAGGCGGGCCTCACCAGGAGGGAGCGGGCTGCCCTGCTGCGCCTGCGAACCGGCTGAGTCTGGACCGCGCGC
Source organism: Hyalomma asiaticum (assembly GCA_013339685.2). NCBI lineage: Eukaryota > Metazoa > Arthropoda > Arachnida > Ixodida > Ixodidae > Hyalomma > Hyalomma asiaticum. The sequence goes on along the minus strand of JABSTT010000080.1, from coordinate 10,956 downwards.
CCCGCCGCCATGCCAAAGGACGCTGCACCTCCCCTGCATGCAGCCGCTGCAGCGACCCCGAGACCCTCGAGCACCTACTCTGTACGTGCCCTGGACTGGCACAGGAATGCTCAAGGGTCATCACAGCCTACAGGAGACAGGGTCTCCCTGCCACCATGATGCAACACCTCCTCTTCCCGTCTCGCCCCCATCTACCAGCACTCCTTAACCTGGTGGAGTTCCTGGACGAGACGGGTATTGCTGCCTACCACTGAGTACGGGACCCTAGCCGCCTCTACCCCTGCCGACAGCCTGCTGACTGCAGTGCGACGTCCGGGCCTCTGCACTTGTTAAAACTTCTATCTTCTCTTTTCCTCCAACTTCTCCCTTCCCCTAAGGCGCTTAGCCGTGTCCCCAGTATGGGAGACAGAAATTAGCGTCTCTCCCTTCCTAATGAAAGCCTTTACCTGGTGCGTCCGAGCATATGGGAAGGCACCTCCAATGCACCGCTGGAGTTTTGCAGTCAGGGCATGGTGTGCTGCTTTTGGAGGCTCTGTGTCCTCGTCACCTGCAGGTTCTTATGGGGTGCACAACTCGCGGCCGTAACACAATGCTGGACTATGTCGGGTGACAGTGCTCTCAGCAGTACACATATGGAAAGGCCAATCTCAGGTATATGCCGGCCCCAGACTTTGTGGTTGGAGCAGTATGTCCGTAGACACTATTCCCGCACGCCAACTGTGCACACTACACCACACTCCGCGTCCCCTCGTTCGCCTCTTCCTCCCGCCCCCTAAACCTGATGATGATGATCGTGGTTCGGTTAGGAAAGGACGCTAATTTCTGCAGCCCATGGAGCGAGCACGGCTAAGCGTCCGTGGATGTAGGGGAAAGGGAGTGAAAGAAGAGAAAAATCCCGTAGTGGAGGGCCGGAAATTTAGACCACCTGGGGTTCTTTAACGTGCACTGACAACGCACAGTACACGGGCCTCTGGCATTTTCGCCTCCATCGAAAATGCGACCACCGCCGCCGGGATCGAACCCCTAAACCTTAGTAAAGTAACGCCATGCTCTGAAGAACGCTGTTCCCTCTCTTTTTTCCCTCCGCTGCTGTCTCCGACGCGGCCGCCACGTCGCTGTTGGCCTACGGGCGTCACGTGGGAGCGCGCGCTTTGCTCGTTCGTTTACATTCGCGCTCCGTTGCCAGCCCACCCAGAGAGCGAATACTTCGAGCGCACCGCCTACCTCCGTGCGCAGTCGCCCACGAAAGGTCGTCTGCTGCACACTGGAGTAGGCAGGCGGCGCCACTGTCGGAGAGGGAGCACGTGGACAATTCGCGATGGATGGATGGATGGATATTAGGAGCGTTCCCTTTATAACGGGGTGGTGGCCGGGCCACCAAGCTCTAGCTTTATTTCTTTTTCGTTTACAACCATTTCTTTTCCCGAATCACACATATTTTCACAACTAATTTTTTACTTCGTCTATTTATTTTATCTATTATCGTTCCTCTGTGATGAAACAATCTTACCCGAACTACCTTTCGCTTTTGTTTGCTCCATACTTTTGCGGCACCAATGCTCTAAGCGCATTTTACTTATATCTATCGCCGGCATGTTCAGCTTTCCCCTGTTACTCCTGAAACCCATGGCCTCCTGTAGGGTAGTGTCCACAGCTACACCTAGGTGGACATCTGTACATTCAATCAAAATATGGTCTGTCGTTTCCCTAGCTTTTCCACAGCACGTACATGTATCCCCTTCTTTATTGAATTTTCCTCTGTAACTTCGGGTTCTCAGGCAACCGGACCTTGCCTCAAACAGTAAAGCGCTTCCCTTTGAATTATCGTAAAATTTTTCTCTCTTGATTTCGTCTTTCCCTTTTCGGTAGTTGTTCAATGCCGGTTTCTTCTCCATTCTAGCTATCCAATCCGAGTTCTCCGCCGCTCTGACCATGCTCTTAACGCTCTTTTTCGTCCCATCCGTTTCGTTACTGGATGTATACTTACTGGTAAGCTTCCTAGTTCTCTTCCTCCATTGTGAATCAACGTTCTTCCTATACAAATACCTGAATACTTTCGCTGCCCATCTACTTTCTTTCATATTCCTTAATCTCTGTTCGTACCTAATTTTACTCTGAGCTTCCCTTCCCTCAAAGTCAGACCATCCCATATCCCCCTTAACAGCCTCATTGGTGGTCTTCCCATGGGCGCCCAGTGCGAGACGTCCGACCGTCCTCTGATTCACGTCCAGCCCTGATTGTACCTCTGACCTCATGCACACCACTGAGTTTCCGAATGTAAGTGCTGGCACCATTACACCTTTCCACAAACCTCGAATTACCTCGTACCTGTTGTAACCCCACAGCGCTCTATGCTTCATTATTGCGGAGTTCCTCTTTCCTTTAACTATCATAGCTTTTTCTTGTACTTCCATGTATCTATTCCCATCATTTATCCATATCCCGAGGTATTTGTACTCTCGTACTCTGGGTATCTCCTCGCCCTGTATTGATATGGTCTGATCGTTGCTGTCATTGAATATCATCCAGCCGCATTTTGTCACACTAAATTTTAGCCCTAAATCTTCACTTTCCCGACCACATATACTAACCAGACCCTGCAAATCTGTTCGACTGTCTGCGAATAGCACAATATCGTCTGCATAAAACAACCCGGGGAGCTTTTGTTCTATCACTATACCTGCCTGTCTGTACGACAGCTTAAAACCAATATTGCTCATCTCCAATGCTTTCTTCCATTCTCCTCATGTAAAGCATGAATAATAGTGGGGACAACGGGCATCCCTGCCTCAACCCTTTACCTATATCGACGGCCTCCATTCTACCATTACTCGCCATACCTTCCCATTCCACACATACTGTATTTCCACTGTATATTTCCTTTAAGAGCTCTATACAATCATCCCCTATACCAGCCTCTTTCATTATGTCCCATAAAATATTCTGATTCACATTGTCATACGCACCCTTAATATCCAAAAATGCCAAATGTAGAGGTCTGTTCTCTTTTCCGGCTATTTCTATACACTGCGTAAGCGCAAAAAGGTTATCATCTAATCTCCTGTCGACTCGAAATCCATTTTGGAGTTCGCCAAAAGTGCCATTAAGCTCTGTCCATATCTGCATTTTCAATTTAATTGCCTGCATCGCCAACCTGTAGAGTACTGATGTAATGGTCAGTGGTCTATAGGAGCGAATGTTATTTTTCTCTCCCTTGCCCTTATAAATGAACTTCATCCTACTTTGACGCCAACTGTCCGGTATTCGCCTGTCCTTTAACCTTTTTTCAATTGCTTTTAATAGGGCTTCTTTGCTGTTTCGTCCGAGCTCATTTATTACAGTAATGCTAACCCCATCTAATCCTGTGGCTGTTCGTTTGGGAATCATTTCCTCCGCCTTCTTCCAATTGAAATTTTCCAGAACTAGTTCTTCCACTTGGTCTCCCTTGCTACTGTTACACGTCGTAAAGGGAGCCTCGTCATGCTTCTTAAAGGAATCGGCTGTTGCGTTTCGAATATAAGTCAATGCGTCGTACCCCTCCAATTTATTTCCTTCTTCATCCACAATATGCCGTTGCATAGTTACAGTTTTCTTCCCCAGCGATTGCAGGTGGTTCCAGAAAAGCCTAGATGCATCCTTCTTTTCGCGAACGTCCGATATCCAACGTTCACTTTGGCCTTTAATCTTGGCTTCAACTAAACTCTGTACCAGGGCTTTTCTCTCGAGATATGTTTCCCATTTTTGCTTGACCTCGTCTTGTGGCCTCTGCTCCTTTTTTGCCTGCCTATGTATTCGAGATGCTTCCCGTCGATTCTCAATTGCGTCCTGAATTTCCCTGTTCCACCATCGTTTTGGCTTTCGCTTTCCCCTCCAGTAACTCTTCTGTTTCTCTTTCGTAACTTCAGTCCTTATTAAATTAATAAGCTCATTATAATCCCACACTTTGCCTTTTGTTCTGCTCACTATGTCCTCGATTGTTGCGACTACGTTCCTAATTTGTTTTTCACTTAGAAAGGAGCTGCCCGACTTTAATTCGATGCTCTCTTTATGATCTACATATCCCATTCGCAAAGTTATGCGTTTATGGTCACTCCCCAAGCTGCTACTCCCTTCCTCATCTATGCTCATTTGTCTCAACTTTTCGTGAATTCCTTCTGTCACGAGGTAGTAATCGATTGTTGACTGCCTGCTTCCGACCTCCCATGTTACCTGCCCATCGCACTTAGGACTCATGTTAACTATATCGAGACTATGCTGTTCGCAGAGCTCTAGCATCAACTTCCCGTTATAATCTGTATATCCGTCGAGGTCATGCACATGAGCATTCATATCTCCTAAGAGGATTATTTCGGCCCCGTTACCAAATTTCTGAATATCCTTGCTTATGCAATTCACTAACTCCTGATTTTTCTCTTTGCAGTTATTTCCAGTCCACATGTAAACTACACCCAACATAGTTTTCTTCCCGCTTACCGTTCCATATACCCAGAGGTGTTCTTCACATGTCGAAGTAATCCTACACCAGTTTGCTTCCCGATGAATTAGCATACCGATTCCCCCACCTTTTCTTTCTGATTTTGTCCTGTTGCACCCTTCCCACACATAATTTGCAATAATTGGTGGCTCTTCCGAGTCCCGAAGGTGCGTTTCTGTAACGGCGTACACCGCTATCTGTTCTCTGTTCAACTGTTCCTCTATTTCTAACCATTTTGTCGGTTTTCTGCCACCTTGCATATTTATGTAGCTTATTAAACCGCGCTGCACTTTCTTTCTCTCTTTCCCCTTTGCCCTTTTCCCTTTGTTATCAATTCTGTGTTCCAAAGGGTCCCTCATAGATGTTTCTTCCCTTTCTACCGTGGACACCGGAGGGCTCGTGTGCCCCCTAAAAAAGCTACTGCGCGTCCTGCTAGGCGCCAGCCCACCTCATGCCCAAGTTTACGGTCAAAGTGGATTCCATCTCTCTGGAAACCACCCCATCTGTGCACTTCTCTGTTTATGTCGACAACCTCGAAGCCTTTAGCTCGACTAACCCGCCAAATCGTTTCGTTGGAGGTGACAACTGCTCTTTGTAGGTTTAGGTCTTTCAAGGGTACCTCGGGGATTGTGCACACCACAATTTGCACCTGGGGGGACACTTCCCGCAACTCATCTACTCCTTTTGTTAACCTCTTCTCTATTTCTGGGGTCCTTCCGTTCAACACGTTGTTCAGCCCGCCAGCTATCACAACCAAACTGCGCCCCTGATCTCTACGAGTCAGCTCTTCCCTTGCTTGTTGCATTACTGCACCCAACATTTTTCCTGGGAACGTCCCTACAGCTACTCTTCTGTCTCCTTTTAGCCTCTCCTGAATCGTTTGCGAGCACCGAGCCAGGTTGGAGTCCCCCGCTATTATTACGTTTTCCAGCTGCCTTGCTCCCTTTGTCTGCTCTGGACATCTGGACTGACTTTCAGGGTGAGGTTCGGGTGGTCTTTTGTCCACTCGCTCTTTCACCAGAGCTTCGCTGTAGGTCGAGCCCCGCTTTTGTGCTCCTTTTGTGGACTTTTCTTGTGGGGTCAAGGACGTTCCCTCTCCATGATAGTCACCCGACTCTTTCTTATTCTGCGTGGTGACCTTTGTCAGCTGCTCCTCGGTTGCTCTGAGCCTTTCGCCCATCTCCTTTCTTATTTGGCGTTCCGCCTCTAAAGCGTCCTCCAGCTCGCCTACTCGCTTTAAGAGGGCGGTCTGCGTTTCTTCCATTTGCTGGAATTTCGCCATAATCGCACACTGGCCACATGACACTTCTACTTCGCATGCCCCATCATCTCCGCAAACATCTACTTTGACTCCCACGCCACACTTTGTACACTTCACCGTTTTTTTCGCCATGATTAGCGCAATGAACGGTCACACACTCGTCAAAAATTAAGCCTCCTAAAAATTTACCACGTACACCTCATGCGGTTATTAGTGGTGCACCGCTACACTGTCCTGGGCTTCAAACGTATATTTTACTAATTCATCCAGTACACCGCACGAAAAAGCACGTATACGATAAATCAGTAGGCTGCAAGCGTACCGCAAACTAAATGCCCCGATATATCCTCAATGCACAAAGGCAGTTCTCCCGCCTTGTGCAACGACAGCGCGCACAAATAAAATTAGAAATAAAAGTGGCCCAAAATTTGGTACTATTAAATATCTTCAGTTTACTTCCCCCGACCGATCCTCTTATCACCCAGTACAACCTTCTCCAACTCACACAAACAGCGCCACTAAAGGCCGACCACGTGGCCTTGACAAAAAGAAAAAAGGCAGACCTGTGCTCGGGGAAATGCGGGACACAAAGAAAGGCGCAACAAGAAAGATTATTTTCCTCTCTTACCCGGTCTAAAAAGGTAAAAAAAAAACCGCAAGCAAGCAAAAAAAAAAAAAAACACTTATCCAATAAAGCCTGACACTCAAGCGGTAGCAACTGAAAATACCTATCACGTGGTATCGAAAAGAAAAAGAAAAATCCCTACGCGGGTAAAATACTGGACACAAAGAAAAGCACACGAAAGAAAAGACTACTTTCCCCTACTATTCAATGTAAGAATGCAAAGAAAAATCATGCAAACACTCATCGACTGGCGTCTTCCGGGAGCTCGCTACGCACGTCCTTCCGCTGTGACTACAGACTACAGACCCATCTAAATGCTCGCCACCTAGCGGACGCTCCTGGAACCAGCCGATCCAAGGCACGGCTAGGTGTTCTTAAAGTCCCTAATGTCTAGGGACTTTAGGTGTTCTCTGGCACGGCCGGACTCGACTCTCCTCTCCGGAGGGTGGAGTCGAGTCCGGCCGTGTCCAAGGTCAACCTCGAAACGCGGCATGGTATCGCATTACCGCGCGCTGTAAAACAGCTCTGTAGTTCCTTAACGCCATGCCGCCTCGAGGCAGCCCGAAAGAGAAAAGATCCTCATCAAAAGACATTTGTTGCGTGCCTCAGTGCGTGTCATCGCGATGCAAAGACAGCAACACGTCGTTTCATCAGTTCCCCAAAGAAGCAGACGACGCTTCGCGCAGGGCAACATGGATTAAGAACTTGCGCATCGGTAAGAAGGTGACGGGCACTATGCTAGTTTGGTCCACGCACTTCACTCGCGACGATTTCTTCCTCCCCTGTGAGTACACAGATAGTGTGTGCGCGCGTTTATTATCATGCGCGCTTTTCGAAGAGCCGGGGTGTAGTTTAGTTTTAGGCAAGCGCGTGAACAAAATAGCGACATAATTTATACATGTATATCTGGTAACGTTTTTTGAGCGCGTCTATGTTCAACTTGAGCCGCGGTAACATTATTGCTGACGTACTTTTGCCCGCATGCATTGTATCAAGTAGATATAAAGCGAGCGCTTGCCTTCGTTCGCCGCCTTCGACCCATGCGCGAGCTGCGCCTCGTAATTTGTTTGGTGGTTATGGAGGCAATGTGTGATCGTTTAACGTAGCGCGTTTGCATTTCGAGTTCATCTGGTGACAATTCAGGATTTATTGCGCTCGTTCCAACTTTTTAGTCCTCGACCTGTTCACCGCGCCTCTAAGTTTGCCTTCCGGCACCGCGCATGCATAGAACTGCATGCTCTCTTTTAACACGTTTATAAGTGACGCATTTGTACTCAATGGAGCAAAGCCGCGCACAAGTGCTTGCATCTTTCCGAGAGGCCTGCTACGCATGAACACGTACCTGCCTTCTTCAACTTCAGGCTCGCTGGAAAGGCTCTTTATCCTGAAGAAAATCTGATGCGGGTCTCCGAACAAGTGCGACATTTTAACGCACAGCGCAATTTTTTCCGCTGTTTCGCCGTTCACATCTTTTAGGCCGCAAGAATCCTTTCGCATTCGACGAAGCATCGTGATTCGAACCCGCAATCAAGAAACTTTAGCACAGCGCTAAGCGGAAGCGCGGCCATGACCCTGGATATAGAAGCCATCTTTGTTTTTCTCAGCAGTGTTGCCAGATGAACCACTTTTTCTGGAGTTGCGAATAGAACCGAGGAGAAACGAGAGCGGAGGAGGAGTGTGTAGCTACTTTACGAAGTTCTAGGGGCTCTACTGTTCTTCCCGCACTCGCGCCTCCTCTTTTCTGCTCATTCAACTACTGTTGATCCTGCGCTTGGCCTCCGACAACCATGGGTCATCGTGGGCCTTGGGCTCGCTTAGCAGGCCGCGCCTCGGCCCTAGCGCGTCACATGGGTTGAGGTGAATTAGAATCGATTAAGCCGGAATGTAGTGGATTAAGGCAGATTAGGGCGCAATCAACGGACTTTTGGTAGATTAAGCCGGATTACGGTGCATTAAGGTGGATTAAAGCGGAGTAAGGTGGATTAGGGTCGATTAATGCAGGTCATGTTCGATTAAGGCAGGTTACTGTGGATTAATATAGGCTTAGGTAGAATAGTGCAAATTAAGACGGATTAGGGCAGATTAGGAGGAACTAGCTGAATCGGGGTGAAGGGCACATTAGGATTATCCAGTTCCATCCATATTCATTGGTGTCTGCCTTAACACGACCAATGTATCTCACTCAACATTAATACACCTTAATACGCCGTTAACGCACTGTGAATATCATTAATATTCAATTAATATCACTCTTAGCATTATTTTAAATATAATTTTGTTAAAGGGGACCGACAACTGGCCAGAACGCATGAACGGACTTGTGTGCATTTGGAAAGATCTTGAATTATAGTTATGAAATCGAGCACCCACTCGCGATTTGAATAGGACGTGTATATTTAAATTTAGCTTGAATATTACGGCAACTGAAACGTGGTGTAGCCTGGTGGTAAAGCCTTGGCACTGCGTTATGGAGTCTTTAAAAAACTGTTGTACGTCGCCTGCTCTGTTGATACGACCATAACTCGTCGTGTGCTAGGCAGCGCGCGCATGCTCTCAAACGCGGCAGAACCTGGCGCAAGCACACCCGACGGCTTTTGGCCGCTGTTTGCAACACGTGTTGCGTTTAAGAGTCCATAGACAAGAAGCTCAGGTAAAAAAAAAATTGCACAGCGTTTTCACCGTTGTTAATGCATGACTGGAAACTCTGACCGGTAAGCTTTCCGTTGAAACAAACGGGTACCTTAAAAATTGGTTGTCGGTCCCTTTAATACCCGCAAATAATGTGTCGAGGCAGTATATATTACTATCAGAAACAGGCTGTCTAGGCTTTAGTCATATCGTAATGTTACGGTGATGAGGTGCTGCTCCTGACTCCTCTTCGCTCTCCTGGATTATGTGACAAATTTCAACCCCTGTTTATTGGACCGTACATTGTCCTGGAACAAACGTCTCCTATCAACTCCCGCGTGACCGCTCGACACCCCAACAGACCGCCGTTGCCGCAATACCGAGGTCGTATACACGTCTCCCGCATGAAGCTCTTCACGCCGTGTTCCTCTACCCCTGTGCGTGTGTGCGTGGGAGAGGAGGGAATTAGTATGGGCGCTTCTTACGCACATCCTCCTCATATGTATCTGTTATCATCACACTTTTGCCGATGCGCGTCGTCTCTTGGATGTCATAATCATCGCGCATGCGTTGTGCTGGTGCCGCGCCGACGTACCGATCTAATAACGTCGTCCCAGCTGAGACGTCATAGTGTCGATAAAATACCGCAGGGTAAAAGTGATAAGAAATACTAAAGGATACCACGAAGGCATAACTGTTCATCATCACGCTAATGCAATACATGCAAGGCTACAAATGGGACGCAGTAGGCATTGGTTGCCTGTTAAAAGCATGCAGTACACCAGTATAGTCATATGAGCGCCAACAGCGCTGCCAGACACGCCCCTGAGGATGCTTATCGGGACAGCATATTGACAGCGTGTGATATCGTGATAGCGCACTGGTGGGCTCCTCGTTGGCCAGAATCACGCCTCCGTACGCCAGCGATGCTTCCCCGTAAAATCATCGCAGTTCTCGGCACCTAGCATAAACGCGGAAGATCAGTCATTTTCGCAAGATATCTGATCGCAAAGCCAATATTCCAAATAATCGAATTAAATAATTTCAAATACTTAATTTCTGAATCGAATACAAATATTAAAAATGTAATATTCGATGAGTATTCGCACAACCCTAATTAATATGTATTAACAAGCGAAAGCATTCTCTAGAATAGCCGAAGAATTTCGCCTTCCCGGGACCACATGGGATTATTTATGTGCACTGACACTGCACAGCACCTGGGATTCTAGCATTTCACATCCATAGAAATGTGACAGGCCGACATTCTATCCCGCGACCATCGGGACAGCAGTAAAGCGCCACAGTCACGACAGCACCGCAGTGCGTTAACGGCGCATTAAGGTGTATTAATGTGGAGTAAGATACATTGGTCTAATCCTAGTCTGCCCTTCGCCCCGATTCAGTTAGTTCTTCCTAATCTGCCCTAATCCGTCTTAATTTACACTATTCTACCTAAGCCTATATTAATCCACAGTAATCTGCCTTAATCGAACATGAGCTGCATTAATCGACCCTAATCCACCTTACTCCGCTATAATCCACCTTAATGCACCGTAATCCGTAATTTAAACTTTTTAGCGCGCACAAAAGACACAGACACAGACCGTAATCCGGCTTAATCTACGAAAAGTCCGTTAATTGCGCCCTAATCTGCCTTAATCCACTACATTTCGGCTTAATCGATTCTAATTCACCTTAACCCATGTGACGCGCTAGGGCCGGGGCGCGGCCTGCTAAGCGAGCCCAAGGCCCGCGATGACCCATGGTTGTCGGAGGCCAAGCGCAGGATCAACAGTAGTTGAATGAGCTAAAAAGAGGTGGCGCGAGTGCAGGAAAAACATTAAAGCCCCTAGAACTTCGTAAAGTAGCTACATTCTCCTCCTCCGCTCTCGTTTCTCCTCGGTTCTATAGACCCTTTTCGGAATACAGCGCCACCTATTGAGAAGGATGGGGACTATGAGACGG